>JABUQX010047429.1:7500-46842 GCA_015478945.1 Trachelipus rathkii | reverse complement strand
AGAGAGACGAGAGGAGAGAGAAGAGATGGTTAACATGTTTAAACAAATTTATTATGTAGTAGGTGCCAATTATTTAAAAGAAAACTATCATCAAACACTATCAGTATGGAAAATTATCTTCTAAATAATAAAAAACTATATAAATTATACAATTTTAAAATTAAAACAATAATGAAAATGACATGAATAGATTCCATCCAAACTCTTCCTTTACCTTTTTTTCCCTTCACTCTAAAAAAAAAATTTAGTTATATATATTATTATATATCAGTATATATATATAATTATATATTATACTGACTATTATATACTATATATATATATACATAAATATATAGTATCATATATAAATTATAATACTATATATAACTTACTATTATATAATATACTATACTATATATTTAATAACTATACTATACTATATATATATATATATATATATATATATACTTTATAGTATATATATGATTATATATATATATATCTTACTATATATACTATATTATAATTAATATATATATCACAATATATAAACTACTAACCTATACCTATACAAATGATCATAATATAGTAATATTATATATAACACTTCCACATACAATTTGTAAATTTTATACCTTATTATTAATATATATATATTATACTGTATTTTAATTAAACATCTAGAGTAGTAGAAGTGGTATATTCTGGAGCACGGGACCTTTGACCCCGATCTTGACCTCTGACCTTTCTTGCACTCTGTTTACCCCACCTACAAAATTTGACGCCACACACCGTATTTTTTGAGCGCCCAACATTTTTTACCATGAACACCTGACCTTTTTGGGCCCTCTGACGCTTTTTTGGGCCTTTACCTTTTTGAGCCTTTACCTTTTGGGCCTTTTACCTTCTCTTGGGCTACCCTTTTTGGGCCGAGACGCTTTTTTCGAGCCAAGCCTTACTGGTCTCCATGGGTCATTTTTTGGCACCACGGTATTTTTTGGCACCCTAATTTTTTCAGCAACCCTAATTTTTTGAGAACCCTAAGTTTTTTGAGAACCCCCTAACTTTTTGAGAACCCTAATTTTTTGAAACCGTAATTTTTGAGAAACCCTAATTTTTTGATCGGCAACCCTGATTTTTCGGCAACCCATTCGAAAAGGGTTGCGCCAAACGGTGCGTCAGCAACCGTTGTACGAATACCCCCCTATTTTACGCGCCCCCATAATTCTTTTACGACCGTCGGGGCCATTTTTGCCCACCGGGTAATTTTTGCATCTTCCTGGAGGCATTAGCACTATTTTTGATGTCTTTACCTTTTTGACCACCATGCCAGATAACTCATGGGTCCAAATTTTGGCCCACGGTGTTAATTTTTGGCCTTACGCCTTCGGTGTTCCATGTGGACAAATTTGGGCCCACCCTAAATTTGTCGACAACCTTTGATCCCTTCCGATGGTCATTTTTGCCCGACGGCTAATTTTGGTCTTCCATGGGACAAATTTTTCGCCCACCCTAATTTCCGACCAACCCCTTTGATCTTCCCACTGGGTCATTTTTTTTGGCCCACCCGGTAATTTTCGACTCACCCCTTCTGTCTTCTCCCATGGGTATTTTTTTGCCCACGAATTTCGACCAACCCTTTGTTATTCCACTGGGTCAATTTTGGCCCACCGTAATTTTTTGATCTTCCTTTAGGGCCTTAGCCCATTTGATGTCTTTACATTGTGTACCATTGATATTTCGGCTTTCTTACCTTGCCATAATAACCGTGGCGTCAAATTGGACCACGGAATTTCTTGACTTGCCTTGTTAGCGGCTGAGCCCTAGTTTTCGATGTCTTTACATTGCTCTGACCATGAGATATTTCGCCTTCGTTGACCTTACACACAATACCCATGGGTCAATTGTGACCCACGCTAACTTGATGTCACCTTTGATGGTTCCCAATCACCGTAAAAAGTATCTAGTGAATGGTCTAGGAGTGTTCTATGAGTATTAGGATGAGTGCAGGTGATAGTGCCAAGTGATTGCCAAGTGAGTGCCAATGAGGTGCCAATGAGTTTCGCCAAGTGAGGCCCAATGAAGTGCCCAGTGAGGCACAAGTGCCAAAATGAGTTTGCCACATATGTGCCAACTGAGTGCCACTTTTTTCAAGGCTCTTATCTAGCCTCCCCCTGAGCCTAGAATAGGCCTAATATGGGTGTCTACCCGTAGGTAATAAGGATGAGGAATCGAGATGGTGTATATTCACAATCTGCTCAGAAGTCGCGCTTCCTCTATGAGTTTAGTAATTCTTCTTATTAGTAACATCTTATAAGCACTACACTCTTCCTAGGGACACTTACATTAAACCATATACACTTACACACACACGCACTACACCACACACACACACACACACCACACACACACAGCACACACCACACAGCAATATTTCCGCGTTCCAGGCCCGCCACTGTGCGCCCGCGAGGCGCAATAATTCCCGCTGGCGAAACGAAAAATGTTATGAGTATCTAATGTAACACCTATTCAAGAATTGCTGTTTCCAAAACCGGGGCTCTCCGTGGCGTATACTAGTGAGTCATTATTTCACGTACAATTGTACAAATCTTTTATTAAAAACATAATACTACCATACCCTTCAGAAACTGATTAAACCGTGATAAAAAAATACAGTGGCCAATTACAAAGACTTAGGAGGAGTGAGGGTGCCTGTTTACTGCTTACTGCATTTATACTTTCCTGG
This sequence comes from Trachelipus rathkii, assembly GCA_015478945.1. Classification (NCBI taxonomy): domain Eukaryota; kingdom Metazoa; phylum Arthropoda; class Malacostraca; order Isopoda; family Trachelipodidae; genus Trachelipus; species Trachelipus rathkii. The sequence goes on along the minus strand of JABUQX010047429.1, from coordinate 44,114 downwards.
TCGTTTTACTGTTTAACTTCTGCTATATGCTTTTACAACTCATGTTTACTCGCTTTAACTCATCTGCCTTTAAAACTGTTTATAACTCTTCTGCTCTTTACTGTTTAAGCGTCTTTGCTTGTTTACTGCTTTAACTCAATATATTTATTATCATTCATTTTCATTTTATATTTTTCTATTTGTTTTATTGACAGTTTTATTTCTTCTCTGTTTTTTATTTTTTGGCCTAATTACAATCACGTTCATAGTTATAAGCAATATTGTAATATTTTTATTTTGTTTTAATATCTTTTATTTTTATTTTTATTTTTGTTGGAAATAATTTAGTTTTGTCAGTACTTTTCGTAATTGTATGTAAGAATGTAGGATACACAGAGTTTCGGTTATATAAACATTTTATTTTATGAAAATTGTAACGAATTTTATTAAACAAACACTATGGACTTTACACGCCGCTTCTCAGCGTAGAAAAGCCCAATAGAGGTGTTATTACCTAACCCCTAGGGGATTAGTATGCCTTGGTTTACGCTTTAAGCTGCTTTACTTTCTGCTTTATTGCACTTAACACCATATTTTAGCTACTTTGAATTGTAAATTAATTGTAACTTCATGTCTATTCTATTACACAATACAATAGAATTTCTTTATCTGCAATTGCTTTAAACTCTTAAAGTTGCTGCAGTTGCTTTAAGCTTTTAAAGTCTGTAGCTTCAGTATGCTTTAAACTTAAAGTTGCTTTATTTTGATTCTTAATACTTGTTTATATTCTGATTTTTGTATTTTTTGCTTTAAACTTTTTGAAGTCTGGAAAAAATTTCAACATATCTTTCATTTATTTATTTTGCCTTTATCGATTATTTTAAACATAATACTCTTAATTTTAACTTGTAAATGTAGGAATAAAAACACACAGAGTTTCGGGTGTGTAAAACATAGTACTTTTAATAAAATTGTACGAATTCTTTATTAAATAACAATACTTTACAGCCCGCTTAAAGTCAGCTAAAACCGAGTAAAAAACACATAGAGGTGTTAACCTAAATACCTACACCACTAGGGTCTAGTATGCCTTGTTTTAACTGGCTACGCTTCATAACTTTCTAGCTTATTACCCTTGCCTTCAACTTCATTGTTTGACTGCTTTCAACAGATCTGCTATCACTTCATTTATTTATGCCTTTGACTATTTTAAACATTACTGCTTAATTGCTCTAGGTTTAACAGATATTTTATTAACATAATACCATCTTATATTTTGTTTTAAGTTCTTTGACTTATTTTATACTGTAATTGAGTTCTTTTCTTTAATTGTTATTATTAATCTCTTTATCTATTTTTATTACTTTTACTTCTTATCTATTTTTTCATTATACTTGCTAGTGTATCTTACTCATGCCTATGTTAATTAATTATCTTAGACAACACACACATACACACACACAGCCACACACCCAGCACACACACGACACACACACATCACACACACCACACCACACCACACACCACACTTACACTTATTTATGCCGCTAGCACCTAATCGTGCGAGTCGTGTGGATACTCCCTTATTAGCACACAGCTATCACTATGACACCACTTACACTTGTTACACCCCATAGACACTTACATATTAACTTATTAAAAGAGATGGGCCCGGTCACACACACACACATCACTATCCACAATACACTCGTAATACTACCATTCACATTATATATCGTGTGTGCCTTCCATATTCCGTCCCCATAACTACTACTACCCTGATTACCTGCTTCTGGGACTTCACGAAGATTCCACCTCACACCCCGTACTTGTGCATCGCAACTGCGCCTCCCTGCTAATCACTCTTGTACTGTGTGGCTAGCTACTATGCTGTGGGACGATATCCTCTCGACGCACCTACCTACATACACATTCACCTCGCTTCACGCATCTCCTCGCGTCATATTCACATCACCTCGTTAACCCTCAAGAGTCTATACAGCTATGTAATCGAAAGCATCTCATCAACATCCACACACACACACACACGACAACGCACACACTTGCACACTTCTGCTCAGTCTGACCAGCTTTATTAACTTTTATTAACACAATCTTTAGTTTTAGATTAAAACGCTACATTTATAGATTACTCCCTTCAATATAAACTAAAATGATATTAATCAAAGTTTTCTTAGGAAAAACTTCCTCATAAAGTTAACATACACCTCATTATCTCCTGAACAAAAGACCCATTCATTAATTAAACCTGGTTAATCTATTTTGTTTAAAGAATTTTTCATCACTAACTACTCAAGTTTGAAAATAGAGGCCTGCTAACTCAGCCCTTATCTGTAAATATTATATAGAAATTTTATTAAAAACATAGATTACGTACCTTAAAACAATCTTACATCAGATAAAGCAATCAGAAGGCCGAGCCCCCCCTAGCACCCCTCTAACCTAAGCGCTATGCCAACATTGTGATTATCGTATTCACTTACTGAGCTTTACATATTCTTTATCCATGTAATAAGTCACTATAAATAGGACAGAAAATAGATATCCTTCTCTGAACTAACCATTAACATGTTTTTTATTAAAAAGTCCTATTCTAAGTTCTTATTTAAAAAATAACAATTATTCACTACATTTATATTATTCACTCGATGCTTAACTACAAAATACTTCCAAATTTTTTTACATTATCGGGTTTTCTCTCATTCATTATATGTATTATCTATGTACATGACAATCCATCACGAGAAAACACAACAAAACCCGCACTCCTTACAGATACCACAAACTGACCTCTCTCTCTGTAAACTGGGTTGAAATAATCTAACTATTAGGTTCATAAATTTAGGATAATTCTTTTTGTAACCCGGGGCGATTTAAGCCGTAATTCCAGGTCCAAATTATCCTGGTCATTTTTCTGTAAAATGTGTTCAAATAACTACGTTAGGCCTAAATTAGGCCTAAATTTAAGGATAAGCCTTTTTGTAGATGGGGCTAATTATCCTAATACCAGGTCACAAAGGATGTAGAATTCCTCTGTTATAGACAAGAATCCATTTTATTATTATTTTTAATTAAATATACTTTCAAACTTACAAACATGCTGGATCGGTAAGCCTTTAGCAGGTAAAAAGGAAATGTTTTCCTATCTTGTGACTGGTCGCGTGGTAGGTAACTGGCAACATATATGCTCGTATATGACCTAACGATAATAACCGATGATTAGGTTCGCCAGATTATTCTAAATCGTTAACTTTTGAAAAATTACACTCTTCTGTTCTAATCCTTAATACTAATGTATTTGAGCAGGTGTGTGTATTATAGTATCTTTTAGACCCAAACTCATTTCAAAATCATAGTCATTTTAGCTGTAAAACACTTTATAAATTTCTGATCCTTATTAAAAGTGTTTATTTTTATTCAGTGTCAACAGATTTATAAGTAAATACTTACATCTGAGGAATAATTCTATTAATATTTGACATACAATTGAGATATCGAGATACTGAATTTAAACTAATTTTAACGATTTCTTGATTCAAAGCATAAATCCATGACCCAGGGTGCAGCATGAGACCCCCCGCAAGCAGCACAAACGTCTCCGCACCCCGCTGGTACGCGTCCGTCGACCCGTCCCGACGCGCGCGATCCACCGCCCGCCGGCTTCGCCCCGCCCGACCGCGTTCCCCCGCCACGGCCCGCGTTGCGCCCGGCAGGCGCAAGTATGTCCCGACCGCGCCCCGTAAATACCGAATGACGGCGTTATCACTATGCATAGTGTCGGGTAATTCAACACAAAATTGGTGTTAGTAATATAAATATGTCAAAATGTGCCGGATTTAAAAATGACAAACAATCAAAATAATCCTTGAAAAGTAATTATTAGTTTTTATCTCACGAGTGAAATTATTCACATACTCTAAATTACTTACTTTTATATAGAGACGCTCTTGATAAATGAGATTAAAGAGAATAACAGAGCTTTTATACTATATGACTATAATATATATATCATTGTAGGAATTGCATTTCAATGAAAAACACATTATTTTTTCCCAAAAGTGTGCCTTGTGGCCGAGAGTGAGTGTAACGAAAAGAATGTCTTATGGATTCACGCGAACGCGTATAGTGTATAAAGTAGCCTCTATGTGTAAATGTTGCGTAAGTGTGTGAAATAAGATTATAGCTGTTTAATGCTGTGTATACCAGTGATAAATGTGAATAGTGTCAAATCGGGGTAATAGATAGAGATAGCTAGAACTGAAACTATATTAGCCTGAATTCATTCCAACGTATAAAAAGGCTTGTTATCCAAGACTGACGTCATCTCAAAAGATGAGTCACAAAGATGAACCACTAAAGCTGACGCGGTACCAAAGCGAAAGTCATAAAGTTGACGGCCATCAAAGCTGACGGCACTTTTCTATGTTTCCAAAACGGGGTCACATATTTTTTTTTAGTATTAGGAAAGAAAAAAAAGACAACTACGGGTATCCCCAAGGTGAGGCACAAAGCTGAGGACATCAAATAATGAGACAGTCAAAGTGAGAGCACCAAAAGCTGATGCATCAAAGCGAGGGATCGAAATATCGAAGTGGCGTGGTCGTATGTGAAGTGTGTATGGTGCTGTGTGTGTGTGTAGATGTGTGAGTTGATGTTCTAAAAGATATAGATGAATCTATATCGCACTTGTGCTATGCAATAACACTAAGTAGTAATAATAAAAAAAAATAAAAAAGTGTTCTCTAATTAACATTAGCACTATATGTGTTAAGTAGAGTGCTGCGAGTTATGAGTGGCTGCCTACTTTGGCGTTAAATTTCAATGAGATTGATGTATGTGGTGCGTGTGTGTACGAGAGCAATTGCCCATTGCAATGCTACATTCGGCATAGAGTCACGACACCAACTACAGTTATCAGCTATTAATATCATAGAATAAATGTAAGAAATATCATTAATGATTTAATAGAACGATTAGTGTCTTACGTCATATGCGATATTGATGTTTCGTTCCACTGAGTACTTGTTTTCAACATGTTGGAGAGTGTGTGCGATAATAGTTTTGGCATGTTTTTGGAATGAAGTATAATCTTAGTAAGTGTGTTCAGTATTATGTGATTTTATCACAGTGTATTTTCCGAAATAATTTTCGCGCAAAGCACCCCATGTGATAGTATTTACGCCTGCATTCTGGAGCTGTGCGCACAGACGAGCATGGAGCTCATAGTCGGTAAGGAATGAGGGCTGGGCGGGGGACGCGACGGGCTGGAGGCACTTCCGATCAATCCACGCTGACTCAAAGCGAGAAGACAGCATCAAGTTAACGCAGTTGGGCTGGCAGGCTTGATCGCATGCATATGTGAATCCTTACACTATTATAACTCAGGTATTTATTTTTGCGGGATATTATAGTGGCTTCTAAATTGATCGGATGATCTGTTGCGCTTTTTTTTGAAGCCCTTTGGTGGTTAGGCTGGGAGATGAAATCCTATTTTGAATTTAATAATATTTTGTTCTCTTTATTTCAGTAGATAACTCAAATACAGTTTATTTTATCCTTCAATGTTAAGGTAGTTATTCGTTGTATAAAATATATTGACTCTTACGATCTTTTTTTAAGAAAAATTTAAAATTGAATATAAACATAATCATAAATTCAGTCAAGCAGAACAACTCTATGATATGTTACTGTTTCGAATTGTTTTACAGCCAACTCGAGAGATTACAGCATAGTTTTAATGATTAACCATCTCTAATTTATAAATGTAACCGGAATATTATTGCCTCAAGATTTCAGACATTATTGAACTACATAGTATTATTACAATTTATGCTCAGGATATTCGGGTTCAACAAACTTGTGAAAAGTGTTATAGAGAATCATTCAATTACTAAGAGCTATGTTTTCAGCATTTTAACAAAAAAAACACGAAGGATATATATATCAAATTGTTAGATGCTCGCTTAGTCAGAAAACAGAATATTTACAAAAAAGCTAGACGTTAATCAGAGATAATATTTATTATATACGAGTGTCTCGGAAAAATATGCACCATGATTACTCTCTCTTGATACAAATGTGCATTCTGTGAATAATTTGAATTTAATATACTCTATACCTCAACCCATAATTACACATTAGTGGTGCTCACCATTTTAGACTTATTCACTACAACCTCAAACTTATACTATTAAGTATCATCTTACTCCGACTAAGACTACTCTCTCCATACTGCTTTATTTCTACTCAATAATGACATTTATGCATCACGTATAGTTCTAATATATACTAACATTAAATACAAGTATACTAATCTATTTCTTCCTAATATCTTCTTAGCATTTGTAGAAATGATACCTACTCGTGTTATGAAACCTGGCTTAAAAATATTAGAAATATGTTCTTATACTATTTAGAGAGAATTGAATAGTATTATATCTCATAATGCGCAACCAATATAGACAATAATGTGTTTCTTAACATAATTTGACATGACTTAATCTGCTTCAACGGAGCTGAAGAAGTGAAGATTATGCTTAATAGTATATTCTATAGATAACTAGTCTATAAAATTAGAACGCTATTTAATGATATTCAAATAAGTGGGTGTAATGATAATAATGATCCAAGATTCATGATAATGTTCATTATTATGTCTGTCTGTGGATATAAAAGTCGCTCTGTATATATAAACAACACGAGAGAGTGTATATACTCCTCATACCTCTCAATAATTAATAAATCTTAATAAACTCTTCAATGACTCAAATCACAGACATGTAACCTTTAGATATTCCATAATATTTATATCAACTAACTTATCTCTTCTATCGATTAATTGCATATAGGCGTTTTGAAGCATTCAACTATAATTCTCTCCATATTGCATATAATCAAACAATCTGTTTATGTAGTACTCTTCAAAAGAATGGGAGCGATGCTTTTGTTGCCTAGAAATTATCAACAATTGCACGATTATGGATTTTTAAGTAATCTAATAATGAGGATATGATGCTCTTTATTTATACAGGTTGTATCTTTTTAAAGTCATTTTGCTAAAATATATACTATAATTCTAATCTATATGTATAGCCTCTATATATATTTATACATAGGCAAAATCTTTCCTCCTGAATAAAGATCGTATGATACTAACATATATATTCAGAATGATTATAATGATAGAAAGTCTTCTCAAATTAAGTATATAGATGATACGGTTGAGTTCTAGTAAAGAATAAATATTTTAAGAGTATATATTGTATATATTATTAATATATTATACTAATTTATTATATGAGAAATGCAATTTTTTCAATAATATTGTGTTGGTATTTATCATTCTTAACGCTAGTAATGCATAATTATACTAGAGTTAGTGTAGGTAGAGATATTTTGAGCTGTTTCAGATTAGACATATCTTAAACAAAAACTTTCCACTATACATATACAGCTTGTTTCACTTTAACAAATTTGCACCGAATATACAAAATACTTCGTATGATCTCACTACATGATCATACAATGACGATCTATTAACCTAAATTCTAACTATTTTTAAAAATTAATTGCTCTTTCTACATTTTGAGTTATGATTGGTTATATATTGACCAGAGAATCAATATAGTTTATCTAATCAGAAGCCTACAGTTATAGCAAAAATTCCCTCTGTTCTAATGTGTAGCACTCCAATCGAAAAGACAGAGTGTAGCAGCAAGAGAGACATTATTAATGTTATTTTGTTAGTGTACGCACGTTGATATATTTGTATAGTTTCTGTATATAATGAATATGATCTCTCAAAATATTTGTTTTGTTACTAGGAGATTATAACCTATAGAGGATAGTATGTATTTAAAGCTCTTAACGAATATCACCTGTTACTTTTAATAGATAAATCATATATATAAAACTTTTCTTAAGTAATAATCGTTCATCTAGTATTATCGTGAATACTCTCTCTCCAAATAAGATACTCAAATAATTAGACGTGACATAGAGAATATACTCAGTTCTATGATTTATTCATCTAACAGATCTCTTCATAGACCAAATCAATTGAAAAATTGATAAAACGTTATATATATACTATAAAAACATTAGATATCTTATAAATTAGAGATTATCTCGTAAATCAATCCAGGCAGAGGCCAAATAAATTTTTGTCACCTATGAAAAAACATAGTCAAATTTGTGCTCCTTGGCTTCCCTGTTACATGATTTATTCATTTCACTTTTATGGTCAATTATTTATTTCAAATGATATTACTTTTCTAATATTTACTAGCTTTATTGATCTTGAAAAGATGATCTATACACCTGAGTATTTAGTAGATTAGATGTCGTTAATTATAATGTATAGATTAACCCAATGTTAATGAGAGTTCTCAATTCAATTTAGATTTTGGTGAACAACGAAACTCTGCTATTTTAATAAAATAAATTAATATAACTTGCATTGAAAAAAAAAATATCGGAATCGTCGTGTCGGTATATTCTTAGTAATCACATTGCTAGACGAGAGAGATTGTGTAGATGAAGCAACATATTTTATATAAAGAAATAAGATTCTTTTCTCAAATTTCAACATTTGAATTTAGTGTGTTGATTATTTGTTAATCTTAAATTGAGTTTTTTAAACTCGGATTAGTTTATTTTTTCAAATGTATTTTTGTGTATAAAAATATTTAAACAATGATCATGGTGTTTCATTGATCATCGCACAGTTTACAAGATATGGCTAGAGATAATGTAGAATTTTATTATACTCTTGGTTTTTAGTGTGTGATAAAGTTAAAGGAATATGAACAGATATTAATATTAATATTTGAATGATTTCTGTAATATTGTTTTATTTAGGTAAGATCCTGTGATTGAGAATTGTTATACAGCCAAAATAAATAATTAAATATCAATACTGATTGGTTACGAGGTATCAGAGATGATATATAAAGAACGTAGTGCTCTCAAGTGAAAGTAAGAAATAATACTATAATATGTATTACAATTTGATAGTAAATCTTATCTATATGAACTCAGTCTTTGACTCTCTGAATCTATCAGTGTGTTGCCATGATAATATGTATTTCACATTACACTATATAATAGTTTTAGTGTCAGAGTATGCGTTATAAATAGTGAGTGTTGAGTACCATGTTTATACAGATATGGATGCTTGCGAGCAGGAAGATAGTTTAGTATATGTTAAGACATCTGAAACTCCATATATTAGTTTTAAATCTAAAAATAGTATGGAAAGAAATTTATTAGTAAAAAATCATCGTTACCTTGTTGTGAACAATATGTTCACGATATATTATAATTGAGTTAATTAGATATTAAATAAATAGTTTGAATTGGAGAATAATAAGCTACAAATTTACCAAAGAAAGTGCAGAGAAAATATGATTGTGTTAATTAATATTAGTGTAAGTCGTGTGTAAGGATGAGTGTGATATAAGGTGATAGATTGTTGTAGATTTGGAACGTTTGTGAGTGTGAAAATTTTTTGGTGTGAGTATAGATAATTTGTGTATATTCGAGTGTGTTGGTATACTCTACACTCTACTCAATAACCTCGCTTCCATTACATAATATTGTGTTTATTAAAAACACCATTTTTGTATTATCAAGGTAGTATGTTCTCAACAACTTACCGACCTTCTACTCATCTCTATCATACATCAGCTATCCTACACAATATACAAACTGCTACAAAACTCTCACCAACAAACACATTTCTAACATATAAACCCGAATTACCTCTCTTAAAATATGATCAACGTTTATAACTTTGATTTAGTTTCTCGACTATGTAGTAAAATTGCTTAATATAAAAAAGTGACGTCATACATCACTACTACGCTATATTATCTAACTCTCGGTTATTTAAGAATCTCTGGAAACAAATAACACTCGTGTTAATTATAAGCCTCATATTACGAAAAGCACATTTCATTTAAGAAAAGACAACTTTGAATACGGTGTTAGTATGAATCAATACTAACTAACAGCTTTTTACGATGTGTCTTAAGAAGTTGGAACACTTAACTTTTTAATACACTCGACAGTAATCTACATAATACATTATGATCAAGCAACCGATTTTCTTTAATTACAACACATTTATTCACTTACTCTCATATAATATATTGTATTAGAATTATTGATTAAGCAACTATGTATCATACTCAATCAACAATACGAAAATTAATTCTCCATTCGATAAAATATACCAGTATATATTATATTATTTAATTCTTCTATACACACACACACAATTGTGGTGGTTAATTGAAGACATTACTTAAAAGTGTATCATAACGTATTATTATATATTTCATTTCACAATAATCTACATACCACTGTGAGTAATAATATAACTTCTGCACACTCATAGCATATTACACATATACTAACACAACATATAGACGTCTATAATTATCGTATCATATACTCGATCGCAACTCATTCTTACAGCTATTGTATTCATTCATATGCACACAACCAACTAAACGACAATAGCATTCTCTCATATCTTACTAGACACTATCACCACACTCTCATCGACTACGAGCAACAACACTTTTAGATTAGATCATATTAATATGTTTTTAATAGGTGCCTAGTATTCTCTATCTAATTTTATCTCATTATATTTGTTATAAATCTTTCCCTTATGTAGAACTATAATATAACTAAATAATTTTTACTCGTCTATTAATGAATTCATATTATAGTTGTTACCGCAGATAATCCTGTCTTCAATATATCATATTAAAAAATATTATAATATAGCTACGCATCTATCAAATATATAAATATAACGCTTTTTGCCTAGACTATCTATATCCTCTCATACAAAGATTTTTTAGAACTTTTATTTAAAAGATATCTCTCAGAGTGTATTAAAACATCAATACAATTATCTTTTGACAAGACAATAAATGATTTGGTAAGGTTAAGATTAATAATATCTTTGTTATTATATAATATTATTCTTTTTGATAGAGATATCAAGAGTATTTTTTCACCGACAACTATAAATAAAGCTGTATACAATTATTTAATAAATAGGCTTTACCACATCTATATTAAACTAAATAGAAATATTTGAAATTTTCTTTAAAAAAACATTTAATATTTTAAAATACCTCTCACTCTATTTACATGAGACCTAACTTTACTTTTAGACCCAGCCCCTAGCACCCTCTTACATCAAGACCTAATCAATTAACGAAATTCTTTTTTTCTGACTTTAGAAATTGCATTTGCAGACTTATTATATTACATATTATATTTTAAATTTGCTCGAACATAAGTGAATAAACTCATATGTTACATTTTAACAAAATAATTTCAAATGTGAAATTAGGAAAAATCCGAGTACTTATAAGGATTTCTACTAGTTACCTTTCTAGGTGCATAAAGGAATTTTAAATATAAGATGTAAACAAACAGAAATTGAACAAACCCATTTTTGTAACGCTGTTACTATATTCCTTAAGCAAGCATTAATAATCTTTTATATTAAAAATCTTATTATCTAAAACTCATTTATGTGAATAATTATTCACAAACAATCTGAACCCGTAACCTAAAACTATTGATAATGTTTTGAAGAGCAGTACTATGTATAATAACTACAACAGTGACAATAAAAATTTCTCGAAAGTAATTTTATTTTTTATTACACTAGTTTACATTTCGCTCTACGATAACTTTGAGACACATAATTCAATAATCACTTAATCTTAAGTCGTAATCATATTGACCAGCTCCCTATGACGAGAAACTCACACAACAAACCTTACTTCTTGTCTATTCTATGATACAATGTATTGCTTGTCACCATCTCAAACTACTCCTATCTATTCCTTGTCTTATAACCAAATGCTGGTGGAATAATGACAACGTATACTAATAAACTACTCGAGATCTTTACTAGAAAACTATAGCCCATTAGATAAACTATCACTTTTTGTAAACCATCTCCCGAGAGATCGATTTAAGTCCTTTGCAAATTTGCTAGGTAACAATACAGTAACTATTAAGATTTTGCAAGACTATGAATACGTTCCCTTTATATATCATTGCTCAAATGTAAATTGGTGAAACAATCTAAGCAAAAGCGTGAATTTTCAGATTATAAAAGTTTTTTATTTAAACAATGATTTCACAATCTATGAAACTATAATTGCTCTCTAACTACGGGTTTAAGTCCTTAAAATTCTTGACCAAACCAAATATTGTGAAATCTTCATCTAACAAAATCAAAGCAGTCAATGTAAAAGAGCAGTCCCACTAAACACTATTAATCAATTTATTGTCTCTTGACTGGCGCTAATTTCATGACGTTATTTAGCCTAATTATGCACGTCATATTCATATAAAACATGTTATTGTTCCTCTAGCTAATGCAATAGATGACAAATAATACCGTCTATAATATAAATTCTTCAATTTAATATACGAATTATTAAGACACATTATATTTATCAACTGAAAAACATTGACTATGTAGAGTCTGGTGAAGCATCTCGTTAAGAGTTGCAATAGTAAAAAGGAATAGTGATTGTGTCGAATCCAAAGTTATCTGGAATGTCAAGAGATCGTGATTTTAAGACAGTTTAAAATGTTATCTATTAAGACACAGTTTTCTTCACTCCATACTAATTGATAGTACCTAGCTTATCGGTTTAATAACTAAATTGAGTCCGCAGACACTAATAATATTTACATGTATTAGAAATCTTTGCAACATTACTCAGAAAAACGCATGTGCACACTTATGTTTAAGCTTTAAATCCTTGTCATTTGCAGCAAGTGGTGGTATTCACCTACAACACTAATCCAATTCTAATTATTTTAGAATCTCCCACATACCTTATTTTACTGCGTTTTATGATTTATAGTCCCTGTTTAAAGTCGGTTGCACAAGTTACACTATCTTTCCCGGCTTGAGGAATTAAAAGCAGTGTATAACACAAATTCTCTATTTTTCACATAAGTTAGTATGTCTAAACGTAATTTTAACAATTACCATAGCTTTTACCAAGAGAGACTATATACATCTAAAATTTTTATCGCTTTAAAATCAAAGATAATTAATTAATACTACTTTGAATTTTCAAATAGAGCACCACCAGGCTCAGCATTGGTTTCGACAATTCAGCGAAAAACTGCACAGTAGCTCTTATAGACCAGAAAGTCTCCGCACCCGCTTTTGGTGAAATGTGAAAAATTTAGAAAAAGCGTGAGCCTGTCGCCGTTAACAGTGTCTTTTATCCCTTAACACACCGGTTTTCACAAGAGACCCGTACATGAAATATTTGGTTATAATACAATAATCACCCAGCACGTGTGCAGAGTCTCTTAACCGCCCGCGACGTTGCAAGCCCACGCCAGGGGTCCCAAAATATTTTATTCAACACGCCGCTCCGAGAAATTTATTACTTAAAAATACGTAATAACAACTTAAACTCATCTACATCATATACACCACACTAACCCCCCAACACACTTTAGACACTACACCTCACTGCAACACATCAGCTTAACACAAATATAACCCGTTTTTTATAACTTTATTCTAATAACATTATAATTTCATATTTTATATTTTGTCTTGCAATTAAATGTATTTTGTTAAAGTATTCATCTATAGTGTTATGTGATGACTTTTTTTAGCCTATGCTGATGATTTATAGTGAATCACATCATCCACACACCGCCACACAGACACAATACACATTCCAACAGCGCGACCAACACACACTACACGCACAAACCCACAATACAAATATAGCAGACTTCTAAAATTTTATTAAAACATATTATTTATTTCTATTATTCGATACTTCAGTGTTAATGTTAACACTTCGCTTGACCTATGTTATTATCTATCAGTATTGATAGAACCACACATCGCACCACACTACCCACACACACACACACCTATAGACACACTTCTAAAAACAACAATAACGACGCCACCACCTCGATATTTACTTGGAAATACCGCTCAGCATATTTTTGTAATTAATTTGCTTAAATAATTTTTTGTATAACTATTTCTTAATATAATATATCTTTATCGATTTTGTTTTCATGACCACTTTTTAATATTTTGTTTTTACTATACCTGAGTCTCGAGATTTTATTCGTATGTTGTCTCAGGCTCCTATTAGAAATATTTTCATTTACTTACATACCTTATTATTTTAATCTGTTCAAGACTTATTAATTTTTTCAGGCTGTTTATAGGACATTATTTTACTTCTCTAATAATAAATTACGCTGTTGTATCCTTTAAAGACTTTTCCCATATCATTTACAAATTTAGAACTCTTAAAAAAGTCGAGAACGGATTTTTGTTACCCACGCTTAGTTAAACAGTGTTTTCCATATATCACTTTTTGAAATTTTAGATGTTATGAAATCTTAAACACGTTAGTATGTTTTTCTTTTTAACGCGGTGATTGATTTTGTAGCATTTCAATATACTAATATGAATCGTCTAGCCTCACCTTCTACATGTTGATGATTTCAGCTATTATATAGCACGGTTACACCATTGACCTATAAGACCAATACTGCCCCCTTAGCATCTATACCTTTTATACACACATACACAAACGCATGAAAATAAAGCTACTGATTTTCATCTACATATACGCATACGTTTTAATGTCACACGATAGAACGCTATATACATACGGGTGAGACCCGTAGTTACTCTATTCAAATAGCAATCATCGCTACACAACTAATTTTAATTATTTTATATTATATACCCAAATTTTTTCTATGATAATATGATATATTTATTAGATTTTGAATAACCTCGATTATGTTAATAATACAATTGAACTATTAATATTTTAATATAGTTCATTAATCATTATTAGTATCACTTTATTTTCTTATAAAATTTCTTTCACCATTACAAATTATATATTAGAATATCTCCTCATATAGGTCATCGATTTTTATACTCACTTTAATATAAATTATTTACTAATAAAACATTTGAATAATAATAATTTAAGTATAATTATCTTAATAAGATAGTATTGTAGTTTACTTTAAAATCGTATTTTCTCAGTGCATCTTCGCAAAGAATAATGTGTTTAATTGAGTCTCGTCACTGCGGACGAGTGGCGGCCTAATGTGGCTGGCGAACAGCGGCACACGGGGCCAAGCAAGGAAGAGGTACGCAGCGGCCATTTATCTAGATAGTTTTTTGGTTGTCTTAGACAGGTCTGACTTTTACGTTCATGAGAATTATCAGCTAATTTTGTTTTTACTAACCAAAGGCGGTATTCTCATTAGTTCGCTGAACGAGCGGCAGTTTACAATAAAAAAACGACTTCTCTCGACAAGCAGCGATATTACCGCTTTTATTCTAAAAGGGGCACATCTTGCCCGAAGGACGAGAATTCTGGAAAAGGAACCGAATGTTGCAGGACGAGAGGGCGACCTTGGGCCCGTTTGGTAGGCGGGGTGGGCAGCTCCCATCGGTACTGTACGCCCACGACCCTGTGTCAGTAGCTTTCGCCATGAACTTAGTGATCATAATATCCTATCTATTCTAGTGAAAATTAACAATATATCCTCAATAGTAAGTATTTAATTATTAAATTATGATATACCACTTAGTAAAAATAAAACACTTTTAATTACAAAATCATGGAGAAACTTGTGCACCGGCTTAACAGCATAAATATGACTCTATGATTTTAACAATGACAGTATTGGGTCTAAAATGATAATAAACCGAACACACCTGCTCAAATACAAGATATAAAGAAACAACAGTTAATTTTCAAAAGAACGATAAAATATTAATTTCATTCGACCCAATCACATACCGAGGTCAGTATTAGAGATAAGAGCGCCATACCCCCCGACCAATCACAATAAGTAAGGAAAACATTCCTTTTTACTCTGCTTTAAGGACTCTATAATCCCGGATCCAAGCCTGTTTTTCCAGTTTTGAAATATATTTATAATAAAAATAATAATAAAGCAATGAGTTCTGGTGTCTATACGGGAATACCATTTTACTGGTGTGCATGCTAGAGATTAAATCTAGCCACCATCTACAAAAGGTCTTATCCTTAAATTCTCTAGGCCCTAGAATTTACCGCTAACTTGTCTATGACTTGCACCACATTTTACAGAAAAAGATCAGTCTTGAAATTATATTTTGACCTGGAAATTAGGACTTAAAATGCGCCCCGGGTTTACAAAAAGGGCATTATCCTCAATTGTAGACCTAAGTAGTGTCATTTCAACACATTTACAGAGGTCGAAAGAGGTCAGTTCTATCTGTAAAAGGAGTGCGGGTTTGTTGTGTTTTCTCGTGAAGGATTGTCAAGACGGTGTTTAGGATAATAAATAATAATAAATAACAGAAAACTCGAAATATTAAAAGAAACTTTGAAACTAATTTTTTTTTTTACGATCGAGTGAATAATAAAATGTAAGTGAATAATTGAATTATTTTGAAATAAAAAACTTAGACATGATTTTATATAAAACTACCATGTTATCATGTTAGTAGGAGGAAGAACTGCTATTTGTGTTACTTCATAAACTTATTACCATGAGCTAAGAGTGATGAAGAGCGAAGTAAGCTGAAGTAGAAACAAAAACGTGGCATAAGCTGATTGTAGCAGGGGGTGGCTAGGGGCTTGCGCACTTACTGATTTACGATTATATTGCTTAAGTGTACCGTAAAATACTATGGTTTTATAAAATTTTCATTAAAATTTAGTTAAAGTTATTATAACACGGTGGATAGTTTAAAAGTCTATAAACAAACAAAGTATTGAACAGTTAATAATAAATTCCTTGTTCAGATCGCATAACTGAATTGATTTTATCTGGCATGAAAGAGTTGAAATAATTTTAGTTATATTGAATGAGTAATATAAAATGGTACGTGTTTAATTAAAACATAAAATGTTAATAAATTATTACGTCCTATATGCTGTAAGGAGCGTGTGTGTGTGTGTTGTGTAATTTGTTGTGCTGCCTGTTGTGTGTGTGTGTTGTTGTGTGTGTAGGTGTCCGTGTGTGTGGGTGTGTGTAAACTGTTGTGCGAGTGTTAAGTAAATCGGTGTGTGTAGGCTAGAAATCTGTGTGTGGTTGTATAGTTAAATCTGTGTGAGTGTAAGTAAAGTCGTGTTCTATTAGAGGTAAGTGTAAAGAATGTAAGATGTCTAATGGATAAATGTACAGTATTGTCATAGGAATGTGTGTATACAGTATCATATGAATCGTGGTATAAGTGTAAGTGCTGTGTGTGGTGTGACCAATGTGTGTGACCCCATGTGTATAAGTGTAAATGTAAGAGTCTATGGGAAAGTGTAAGTGTCTAGTAGTGAATGTGTGTATAAGTTCCATAGTGAATGTGTTTGAGAATGTGCTAACTGAACTGTGATGTGTGTGTGTGTGTGTGTGTGGTGTGAGTGTGTGTGTGTGTGTGTGTCGTGTGTGTGCCTGCTTACTGGTGTTCGTGTGTTAAATAATAGAAACAATAGGCATGAAGTAAATAAACTAGTAAGATATAATTAAAAATAATAAAAAAAAGATCAATAAAAATGAATAAAAAATAATCAATAAAACAATAAATAAAAATGAATAATAAAAAATATGAATAAAAAGGTATAAAACAAAATAAAAAACAATAATGTTAACTACAATATATGAGTTTATAAGCAGGTTAAAGCAGAAAGTGACGTAAACAGTCAAAGCAGGAAAGTTAAAGCATGTAAAGCAAGAAAGTTCAAAGCAAGTTAATAAAACATGAGTAAAGCAGGTAAAGCAGAGAAACCCATGAAACAGTAAAACAAAAGCATACAATCCCCTAGGTGTTAGGTAATAACACCCTGGCTATGTTTTACTGCCTTACTGGCTTTAGACGGGCTCGTAACAGTATATTCGTTCTCTTAATACAAAATTTCCGTACAATCTTTATTAAAACGAAGACAGATGTATTATCATAACCGCAAACTCTAGTGGTTTTTATTCTACATTACAAATTAAAATTAACTTAAAAAAAGTATAAAACCAAAAATAAAAAATATAAAGAAACACATGTTTTTAATAAATATCATTTAAATTCATAAAAGAAGTATCTAAAATCAAAAAATCAAAAAAAGAAATAAATCAAAAAAAGTATATAACAAAAATTAAAACTATACACTATGTTAATAAAATATATGAGGTTAAAACAGTAATAACATCAAGTTACCAGCAGTCCTTTTTTAAAGCAGATAAGTTAAAGCAGTAAAGCAGAGAGTAAAGCGAAGCAGTAATAAAACATGAAGTTAAAAGCCCAGTAACAGGAAAGTCTAAGCAGCTAAAAACATGAGTTAAAGCAGGAAAGCAGGAATTGACCCATAAGCAGTAAAGCAGTAAAACAAAGGCATACTAAATCCCCTAGGTGTTAGATAATAAACACCTCATATTGTCTTTACATCATAATTACCTTTTTATGGCCGGAAGTATATGCTCCTTATCAAAACTCAATTATATTTTCAAGTTTTAAAATAAAATGTTATATAACCGAAACTCTGTGTTCGCCTCCCTTCGTATTCTTACAATACAAATTAAAATTAAAAAGTCTAAAACAAAAAATAAAAAAGATTTAAACAAAAATAAAAATGAAATACAAAAGTATTAAAACCAAAATAATGAAAAAGTATTAACAAAATGACATCAAGAGTCTCAAAAAAGATAAAAATAACAAAAAACAGTACTTAAACAACAAAAATTAAAAATTAAAATAAATAACAAATAAATAAAACAAAATAAAAAATATTAAAAAGAAAAACATAAAAAAACAAATATATGAGTTAAGCAGTAAAGCAAGAGTTAAACCAGTAAAGCAGAGAGTTTTAAAAACGAGCTAATAAGAAGAGGAGTTAAACAGCAGTTAAAATGAAGTAAGAATAGCAGTAAAAGCCAGAAAGTCTAACGCAGTAAAGCAGACAGCAAAGTTAAAGCAGTTTAAAGCAGTAAAACAAAGGCTATACTAACTCGCCCTACCAGGTGCTTGGGGTAATAAGCACCTCTATTGTTCTTACTGCGTGGGTGAGCTGTTTTAAAGGTAATGAAAGTATATGTTTTCATTAATTAAAATTTCTGTACAGATTGTAGTAAAAATGAAATGACTTCATAGTATATTTGAAGGAAGAATTCTGTTGAAGTTTACACTTAATATCATATTTTTCGTCGCGACCAGAATATTGCGCCTGCTGGCGCCCGCGTCTTCGCGGCGGGCAAGAACGCGGAAATATTGCGCCTGTGTGTGTGTGTTTGTGTGTGCTGTGTGTGTGTGTGGGGTGCTGTGCTGTGTGTGCTATCTGTAGTGTATATGGGTTTAAATAGCTTACAGTATGTCTCATGGAGCAGTTGTAAGTGCTTATAAGTGTTTATAAAAAATACTAACTTCATTGTACGGAAGCCATTCCTAGCAACTTTAATATTACACCAATCCGATTCACTATACGCGTTAGTACTAGCGTAGGACACCATATAGGCTATTCTAGGCTTCAGGGCAGGCTACGAAAAGCTTGAAAAAAAGTGGCACTCAGTGCACTATCGTGGCCAGCTCATTCGGCCACCTATGTGGTTGGCGCTCTACTTGGCATCATTGGCACTCACTTGGCACTCATTGGCACTCATTGGAGCACTCACTTGGCAACTCCACCTGGGCACTCCACCTGAGCAACTTCATTCTATAATACTCATAGAACACTAATAGTAGAACTATACTTAATACTTCTACGGGGATTCCGCGGAACCATCAAAGCCAACCAAGTTAGCGTGCGGTCAAAATACCCATGGCGTAGTTATGGTATAGGTCTCAAAGCGCGAAATATCTATGGTCAACAAATGTAAAGACATCGAAACAAAGGGCTTAAGCCCCTAAGGAAGATCAAAAAGTTTATACGAGCCGTGGGTCACAATTGACCACGGCATATGCAAGGTAAAAGTGCCCGAAATATCATGTCATTACAGATGGTAAAAGGTACATCCAAAAGTGAGGGCTACAGCCCTAAAGGAAGATCAATAAAATTACCGTGGGCCAAAATTGGAGGGTCAAAGGGTTCGCCAAGAAATTTGGTCGGAAAAATTTCTCGTCGGGCAATAAATGACCCATGGAAGACCACAAGGGTGTCGAAAATTACTGTGGGACAAAAAATGCAACCATGGGAAGATCCCCAAAGGTTTGGTCGAAATTAGGTGGGCCAAATTTGTCCCATTGGAAGACCAAAAATCTACCGTGCAGTGGCAAAAAAGGAGAAACCGCATGGAAGATCAAGCGAATTGGTCGAAAAAATTAGGCGAGCATGCGGGCAAATTTGTCCATGGAAGACCCGAAGGGTAGCCCAAAAAACTTACTCGTTGGCCAAAATGACCCCATACGTGTATCTGGCCTGGGGCTCAACACCAAGGGTTAAAGACATCAAAAAAAAGATAGTGCTAAAAGCCCCTAAAGGAAGATCAAAATTACCGTGGGCATAAATGACCCATGGTCGAAAAAATTATGGGGGCGTAAAATAGGGGGCTAGGGTGGTAATACGTACAACGGTTTGCTGGCGCAACCGTTTGCGCAACTTCCTTCTTACGAAAGAGTGTGTTGCCAAAAAATTCAGGTGTTTGCCGAAAAAATTTTAGGCGGAGCGCTTCTCAAAAAATTAGGAGTTCATCAAAAAAATTAGGTTTCCTCAAAAAAATTAGGACGTCTACAAAAAAACTAGCCGGCTAGAGTTCTCAAAAAATATAGGGTTCTCAAAAAATCTAGAGGTTGCCAAAAAACATACCAGTGGGCCAAAAACATGACTCCATGGAAGGAACCAAAAGGCCTTGGTCGAAAAAGGTCCTAGGCCCACAAACAAAAGTGGTTTTAACAAGAGAGGAGCTTCTTCCCAAAAGGGTACTTATTCGTTTATAAGGCCCAAAAAGGTAAAAGGCCAAAAAAGGTCAAGGGGCTCAAAAGGTCAAAGGCCCAAAAACGTGTCAGGCGTCAGAAGATAACAAAATGGTCTGGGCTTCAAAACAACTACAAGGTTTGCCCAAATTTTTTAGTGGGTGGGTAAAAAGAGGTTCAAACAAGGTCAAGGTAAGATGCGACGGCTGCTAAAAACTGGTCCGTGCTCCAATATTACACTTCCTTCACTACTTATATGTTATAAATCAGTATACATAAGTACTCATAATATAATACGTATATATAGTACATATCGTTATAATATACGTATTATATATATGATATATATATAATCATAATATATATATATTATATATATCTATACTTTATCGATCCTATATATAATATATATGCTATCTATATATACTATAGTATACGACATTATAGCTACTATTATATAAGTTACTATTATTGTATACGTAATAATATATATATATATATAATATATATTATATATATTATTAATATAAATATATTATACTATAAATACTATATATATATATACTATATACTATTATATATATATGATATATCATATATCTTAGGTTATAATATATATAATATATATATACTTAACTATTATAGATATATATATACTATATATAAGCAGGAATCGATCGTTTTTTTAGAGTGAAGAAAAAAGCTAAAAAGATTTTTCATGTTTTTTAATTTCATTATTTTATATTATTCCTGACAGTTATTCAATTATATAGCTTTATTTATTATTAGAGATAATTTCATTCTGATAGTGTTGAGAGATGTCTTTTCTTAATTCATGATGCACTACTACATAAATAAATTGTGTTACATTTAAATGTATCACCTCTCTCCTCTTCCCTCTCGCTTCTCCCTCTCGCTCAACCGTCTCTCCTCCCTCTCCTCTCCTCTCCTCTCTCTCCTCCTCTTCTCTCTTCTCCTCTCTCTCTCATCTCTCTCTCTTCTCTCTCACAGTGACACAGCTGCATGGTTATTTGCATGCTTTTGCATTGATGAATTATAGTCACAAATTATTAGAGAACAAAAATCTTTTCAAGGGCCTTGATGAGTAAAGAAAATAACTTCTAAATAACTAAAAACAACTGTAAAATTAGTAACAGTAATAAAGTCTATTAACAAAATTTAAAAACGATATAGTATATATATTATTATCATAATATATATATATATATATATATATATATATATATATATATAATACTTATATAATTGTATATTATATATTATATTATATTGTATATATATTATATAATTAATATATATATATATATATATATATACTATATATATGACATATATATATATACCTATATATAGAAAAATTATATATAAATACTACTATATAGTATAATTATATATATATATCCGGTGTATTATATATATATAATATATATATATATATTATATATATATACTAATATATATATAGATATATACTATATATATATATATATAAACCTACTATATTACTATATACTATATACTTATAATAATACTATATATATATACTATATTATATATATAATACTATACTATAATGATATATAAATAAATAAATATATATATATATAAATATATATAATACCTATACTATAACATAATATAAAATATATATAAATATATATAATATATACTATATTATATACATATAATATATATATATATATAATATCATTATAAATAAATATCTATATTATATATATATATATATATATATATATATATATATATGATATATATATAATATAATATTATCATATATAGATATATATATACCTATATTATATATAGTATTATATATAGTATTATAATATAGATATATTATATATATATATTCCGCTAGAATTGCAGTGTCAGTACATAATTTTGTTGGAACATTGCACAAAGTCCATGAATATTGTCTAGTATAAGCTTCTTTCTTTTCCAGACATTTCTGTTTAGTGGAGATAATCTCTCCATCTTGTGTGTTCATTACCAAATTAATCTGTCTGTTTTTAGTTTGGTTTGTGATCAAGCGCGAACTCTGCGGTTGGTGGAGATTACATGAGGCTTTTCATTTATTTTATAATTTTTAATATCTTATCTTCCTTGATTAGGCGGCTCAGCCCCTTAAGTAGGCAATAAGTATCTTAAAACTATGAAAGTTTTAAGTTGAATGCAAATAAGATCAATATACATCTTAAACAAAAGAGAATTATGCATCCACTCGATGATTGGAGAATAGAAGGTAAATATAAGAGTATCAGAGTTGATAATTAAAAACTTTCTTCGACTTTCGCTACTACTTCTCTTTTTCTATCCAAAGCGGTGTGGGATAGTTAGTGTCTCAGTATCACTTCACCTTCGCTTAGAAAACTTTTGAAAGCAATTTCCCACGAGAATGCAACCTGCAGTTGAGACTCTCTGTCATTGCCACGTTGGCCACCAGTCCTCTCAATTGCGCTTCGCTGCGTTAAGCACCGTCCCTTATCCTAATGCAAACCTTGGAACAATTTAAATATGCAATTAAAATTGGCCAGTAAATTATTGAACAGTGCATTAAAAAGGATAGAAGGGGAGAAGAGAGAGAAGGAGAGAGAGACGAGAGAGAGACGAGAGAAAGAGGACGAACGAACAGAGATGGAGGAGAGACGTTGAGCAAGGACGAAACCGAAGAGATGAGAAGAGAGAGAGAGACGAGAGAGAGAGAAATGAAGGAAGAGAATATACGGAAAGATTAGAGAGAAAGGAGAGAGAGAGAGAGAGAGAGAGAGAGAGAGAGAGAGAGAGAGAGAGAGAGAGAGAGATTCACGGTCGTGAAAAATCCTTCTCACTACGACCGTCATGTAAGTAATGAAATGCTTCTTGTAATAAAAGGTAACAGAAAATAAATAAGTTTGTTTCATTTTATTGTAAAATTACATTAACATAAATACATTCAAGCAAATGTTTTTCATTGGTTGAAATGCTTATTTGGCGAAGTGACGATAGTTATACGAATCTCTATTACAGTTATTTTATTCCTTCTCTTATTTATTTTCTTCTTGTTGATTTAATATTTTGTTTCGTTTATTGAGTCGAAGATAAAAAAGTATTGTAAAGGTTTTATGTGAGGGGGTAACATTTTCGGATACGAAAATCAAAAATCTTTAATTTCCATCCGATTTTGATAAACTAAACAGAAAGATCTCGCCCAATCCTTTTCGAATCCGCAATAAAATGGAAAATTGATGTAATAGAAAAAAAGTTATCTCTATTTCTAACTTTTTCAAATTATTACCTCATTCAACTAGTTACAACTTTTTTTGGGGGGGAAATATATTTGAAATCAGACTATGGAAATTCCGATCTAGAAAAAAATTGTAGAAAAAATTTAAGACATAATTTTGATTTCTGTCTTTGTTGCAACTTTATTGACGGATGAATATTGACAAAAGTTTGATTTAAAAAAAAAAAAAAAAAAAAAAAAAAAAAAAAAAAAAAAAAAAAAAAAAAAAAATCCAAAAATGACCACCAAATTTTCAGATATTCTGGGCATATTTTGGTGGCTTATTTGGCTTCTGATTACACAGTATTTGGGTATATAACTTCTCAAACTTGACGGAGCATATTTTCGAAGATAAATTTTTTTATTGCATCACTAGCAAATTGCAAAAAACTTTCGAAGAATGCACAGCGGAAAAATTGCTTCCTATAAAAAACAAAGCAGTATGATTGGAGTTTCTAATCAACATCGACACATTGTAAGATACTCTCCGCTCTGAAGCAAAAAAAAATGTTTCTTTAAGTTTTCAATTGCTATAAATTTGTGACAGACAGATATCAAAATTCGATAATTGTGGAGTTAAGATTAGTATTAAAACATCGATTATTTTTGAATGATAATCGATGTTTCGATAGACTTCCAATGCAACTCTGCCACAAAAAAAAAATAAATTTTTTTATTTTTTTAGGTTACGATTAGGTTTACGGTTTAGGAAGAAAATAATATGAGGCTATGATAAACTTTGTTAAGTATACACTATAAATTTGTATCTACTTAACAACAAATCTTATCATACCCATGGGCGTCCGCACATAGGGGCAAGGAGGGGCACTTGCCCCCCCCTGGAATTCGGGATCTAAATTTTTTTTAACAATAATATATAATATATACATATATATATATATATATACTATATATATATATGATATAATAATATATAGATATATATATATTAATAATACTATAATTATACCTACATAATAAATATATATAGTAGGGAAAGAAAAAAGTCGCAGGGGGGAGAAAAAGGAAGACGGCATGGTGGAATGAGGATTTTAAGAACGCAGGGAAGCTCAAAACAAAGTACTTGGGCAAAATGGATGAAGACGAAAACGGAGCGGAACAGGATAGAATATGTAAAACGCAAGAAACCATGACATGGTCGATAAAAAAGTAAGCGCATTACAATTTGTTTTGAAATAAGGGTAGGGAAGAGGATAGAAGACACGGTGAAACTTTTATATGGAATGGCCAAGGGCATGAGGAGGAAATAAAGAACCCGAAATGCATACGGTTCTGCATAAGGAGGGAGAACCTCTTCTAGAGGTAGAGTAAATGTTTGAATGCTAGGGAACTATTTCGCAAATTATAAACTTATACATTATCTGGAGGAGGGAATGAATGAAATACCCCTGAGAGTAAGAAAACAATAACATGAGGAAATTAGAATGTTAGAGATAGCAACAGCTAAGAGCAATAAAATACTAAAAATATGGGACACAAGTCCAGAGACATGACTAAATAATTGAAACTATCAGAAACCAGTAGAAGGGCATTAACTAATATGGCTTGACAAGATTGTTAATTAACCAAGTATGTAAAGAAAGGAAAAAAATACCAACGAATGGAGAAAGCAGTAATCTGTCCGATACATAAGAAGGAGATAAAAAAAAGCGGGAATTATAGAGGAATAGTATGGTTGGTGGGGGTGAGAAAAATATATGAGGGTCTCTTTGGGAAAAAAAATTATTGAGAATGTAGGTCGAGGAACAAGACATGGGAAATGGGGCGAGCACGGTTTTCAGACCAGGGAAAAAAGTACCACAGACCTACAATTTTTACATGAAGAGCAACAGAGAAAATCAATAGAGTGGATGAAAGGCGTATGCTCGGCATTCATAACTTGGAAAAAGCAGTCGAATAGAATAAACATAGGGAGGAGAGTGTGAGCAGTGTTAGGAAGATCGATGTATGCGCTATACTCAGAAAGTCTGATATGCAGCCATCAAATAGTATGAAAATTCAATAATTACGGTTAGAGGAACAGGAAGAGAGAATTTTGAAGTGAAAACGGGAGTTAGACAGAGAAGTACTGTACTGTCACCATTGCTCTTTCCACTTTACCTGGGACCAGCTGCTTAAAAGGATATGCATAAGGGAGAATAGGAACACACTTTGGTTTATGGCGGATGATGCGGCAGTGATACATCAGGAGCTCAGACCGCAAGAACTGTCGAATAGATGGCAAGACGTAACTGAAGTCAATGGCGATGAGAATAACAGAGAGCAAAAACGGAAATAATGGTGATTGCAAGAGAGAAGGAAGAGATAGTAGTGAAACATAGAAGATATAAGGCTATAAGTAAGTGACACATAGATAAGTAGTTTGGGCGTGGTTATTTCGATGATTCAGGAGACAAGCATGCACGAGTGAAAAGGGAGAAATTGGGAGATTTCACAGAATGTGGGAATGTTATACCCGTTGCTTAAAGAGAAAGGGATACCAACAGAGGTTAAAATATAATATATAAACAATTCTGAGACCGATATTGTTGTATGGAAGTGAATGCTGAACATTAATGCGATACAAAAAAGCAGAATAGAAGCTACGGAAATGAGAGTACTTAGACTCATTAGTGGAGTATCGTTGAGAGACAGGCAATAAGGAGCGACGCTAGTGGGAGAGAACTGGGGGTGGAACCTGTTTTGGGAACGGCGTGGGAGAAACCAGTTAAGATTGTTTGGACATGTAAAAAGAATGAGGGAAGGGGGAGAGATGAGAGAGATGATGGATGTATTTCAGAAAGGTAGTGAGACCAGCAGGAAGACAGAGAAAGAGATGGATGGATTTGGTGGCGGAGGCTGTGCAACGTAGAGGCAAGAGATTAAGAGGAAGTAGAAAAAGAAAAACGAACATTGTATCTGACCTTCATTTTGGAGGAAGATTCTGAAGAGTAGCACCTGACGGCATACCGTATATTATGTATGTTATATATACTACTATAATATTATTATAATAATATATATATTATATATATATATATATCCTTATATATATAATTATATATATATATACTATTATATAATACAATATAATAATTATATATAGTATATAGTATAATCATATATATATATGTATTATAGCTGTGCCCCACCCTGAGAAAATTTCTGCGGAACGCCCATATCATAACCTTAACGAATTTTCGGATATAAACTGAAAGCGCTAGATATGGCAACGCTGTTTCCGTCATCATCAGATGAAAAGAAACAATATTTAAAAAAAACTATTATCCGAAAAAAATCAAATTCGCTGTATACCACACCTAGCTTTTCTACAATTCACCAAAAATTCTCGTTAATTTTCCCTCATCTTTCTAGATTGGAATTCCATGGTCTAATTTCATACCTTCTTGCATTTTTTGCATATATATAATATAATAATACCTATATATATATAGTTACCTATACATATATATATTTATATATATATTAATATATAATATTATATATAATATATTATATATATATATTATATAATATATAATATATATACTACTATATATATATATCTGTAGTGTGTGTGTTTGTGCATGTTATGATATGTGCGTCTTGTTCGTGTATGTCTGAGGGTTTGTAGCGTGTGCATGTTTTAGCCTACAAAAACTACTGTAAAACTTCCATTATGTGTGCTACATTTAATAACGATGTCTGCGTGACGATCTATCGAGCTACTAACAAAGCATCTTAACAAACCTAATTTAAACTTCTAATGTAGAATGTAAACTTTAGAACATGAGAGACCAATGTATATGATACAAGTTCAAAATTATCACGTGAAAAATTACCATATAAAACAAAACATTTGATGATGAAAACAAGTTACTTTAAACCTGGGTATCTTAATAATTATGAATCTAATATCCATAACCTAGTGTAGGACAGCAGAATAGTGCATATAATGTACTAATGAGAATGTTGACGACATAAATAATAATAATTAATACTAATATAATAATAACTACAATTAATAAATCAATTAATATCAAGTAATTAATAATAATAACCATATATAATCAAATCGATCAATCCAATAATAACTAATAATATAATAATAATAATAAAATAAATAATAATACAATAAAATTAAATAATCTCAATAATAATAATAAGAAGAAGAAGAAGAAGAAGAAGAAGGAAGAAAGAACGAGCGAAGAAGAAGAAGGAAAAGAACGAAGAAGAGAGAAGGAAGAAGAAGAAGAAAGAAAGAAAGGAAGAAGAAAGATAATAATAATAATAATAATAATAATAAAATAATAATAATTAATAATAATAATAATAATAATAATGAATAATAATAATAATAATAATATAAATAATACTCTTATTTATCATGTAAAATAGAATAATTTCTTAAAATATTTATTGATATTTATATTTTATAGCAAAAATTAATAATATTAATAATAATAATAAAATTAATAATTCAAAATCAATAATAATAAGGACAAGGGATAACAACTATAATTCTAATGGATCATCATTTAATCAAATTTAATAAATAGAGAAAAATAAGAATTAGAAGTAATTTGTGTCACTAAGTTACGTCCAGTAGTAGTAGCTAGTGAGTAGAGTAGCCCATAGTAGTAGTAGTAGCGTATAGTCAGTAGTATAGCAAGTAGTAGTAGTCGTACGTATCACTAGTAGTAGCACTATAGTATCTTACATGAATTAGACATTCTTCAATGCTATAAATAAGTATAGAAGGCGTCTCACATCAATGAGAGCATAGTACTCATCCCTTTTTGACAGTTTTAAGTGACATATCCAAATTTACTGACACAAGAAAACGAATAACGGAGTGGGTAATTTTACCTATAACTGCGGAAATAATTCACTTTTTCAGTCCCACTTCCGCCTTGTGGACAAAGAGACAAAGAGAAGAGAAACCCCACGCAAGAAAGAAAGACAATGCGTAACACTACCAGACCCAAACATTGATTCACTCGAGGAAAAGCAGTAACCAACCTGACGATATGTAACCGAACTACATCAACACACATTCATCACAAGAATCTCCTACGATTATATGAGTCCGCAAGCGTACACACACACACACACCCACAACACACACACCATCACACACACTACACCACACACACACACCAACGAACACTACACACACACACACACACACACGAAACACCATACACCATCTGTGTGGGAATGAGTGAAGCTCCGAGCAAGTAAGTCGCTCCACGTTCAGCGGCAAGACTACACGTGGGAAGTATGTATTCTGGAAATTTAAATTGATATACAAGAATTCCTTTACCTCTTACTAATTTACTGATTATCTTGTTCTGTGTTTTTTTCTCGTTTTTATACATAAGCTCTTACTTGTTTATTCACATCCTACCATACCCGAACTTCTCTGAGTCTTTACCATGATAAGAAAAAAAATCATCTCACGATCTTTATGTATAGTTTATGGTTTTTATAAGCTGGTAACCCATTCCTAACAAAGACCAAATAACTGTTAGGATATTTACGCAGTTCCACTTTCTCAAACGCTGCGTTTTGGCTCTGACAATCGCAGCAAAGCGAAGAGCCAACAAGTATGCTCTCACAACGAACGCGGAGACCCTATTCTGTGAGGACCTAAAACATATTATTCTATTCTTCAAAGCCTGAAACTGAAATAAACATGCAGAAAACATGTCTCTCATTTTTAGAGACACAGCTCCGGACATATATAAATATTCAAGCCGGGAAGAGAAGTTTGCAGCGTCCCTCGCGATCAGCCAGTCCCTACTGTAAGTATTTATTTGATATGCAGGGGCATTGGCCTTATAGTTAAAAGGTGCGACAATAACTAACGTTCAGAGACGCACGTAATTTTCGCATAAAGAATTTTGTAGTACTTTCCATTGGGCAATTTACAGAAACCCTGGAATCTTAACAATTGTCAAGCCACGGCCATGCGTTAGTATTAATCCGTCATAATGATCACTCTTAAACAGCCAAGCTATATAATGCGACAGTAAAACCGGACCTTCACTATTGTATCGTGATGTTGTACCATTCTTATAGCTGCACGAAAAATTGAAAAACTCACTATAAATCACTATAAATATAATATATATATCCCGTAGCTTAGTCAAGAGTAATTCTACACCAAGACATATTACAAGTACACTATCATAGATTTATTCCAGTACATATATAACCCTAAACACCTGTGCCATAATAGTCTCCAAAACTACAATAGCCACAGCGAAAGGGCAACTACATCATTTTGGAATCCTGGCGTAAAACAGTTCACATAGGAAACTGGCGTTATACGCGCACACTAGCGGCGGCTCGAGCCGACGGGATACAGGGGGGAAACGTGTCCGATACCCCCGTAGGGGAGGCAGGCAGAACCCCTGCGATACCAGCAATACCCAAACGACGGGGGGTCCGAGACCCTCCCCGGAGGGGGGGAATTAGTCCTCCTGACCCCTTAAGTTCCCCGCGCAAGCGCGAGAGACCTCCGACTCCTGCCATCGCCTCGCGGGCAGGTCCTATACCTTGGGTATTCTTTAAGGTGAAAAAAAAACAGCCAAAATTTAACAGAAAGTCTATTTATTTTAACGAGAAACCAATAAAAGGTCTCTCTAAAATAGGCCTCGGTATTATCATAATTTACATATAATCTATTAACAATACATTTATTTTATTTTTTATTTGTTCTACCAATTTCTGATTGAAAAATTTTACCAGGTATCCAAGGCTGTATTCCTAACAAAGACCAAAAATTTTAGGAATTTACGAGTCCACTTTTTAAAACGTTGGTTGCTTGAATGAAGAAGGATACAAAGATGTCCGACAAGAAAGAGAAATTCTGTAAAATATATTATTAATTAGTGAAATGAAATAAAATGGAAAATTGTTCTTTTTAGACAAAAAAGAAGTTTGCTGCTTCTCTTGATCAGCAGCTATGATATTTTTGATATCGGGGATTGGCTATTTAAAATGGAATAACATTAGAGACAAATTTGTCAAAGAATTGTAGTTTCTAGCGATTTAAAAACTGAATTACAATTGGAATGCCATTAAGGAGATATAGCAGATAATAATAAAGAGGAATCTGAAACAGAAGTTGATGCGACGAAGAAAAGAAAAATGGTAAGAAATTTTTTGAGAAAGAAAATAGGAGTCAATAGGAGAAAAATAGGAATAGAATAGGAGAAAATAAGAATCAATAGGAGAAAATGGATCAAGAATGCTAAATCAGTTTGTTTTCCCTCATAAGCATGAAGAAACAGAAGTGAAAAGTAAAAGAATTAAAAAGGAATATGCAATGAGTTAAATTAGGAAATGTACTAAATAAAAATAATGAAAAAAAGAAAAGAAAACAATTGAAAACATAAAGCGGGCGCGAAGGATCTGCTTAATAACTTATGGATAAATTTTCAAAGAATAAAAGAGGACAAGGATACTTCAAAGCCAGAGGAATGATTGTCAAGGAAGAAAGTCATTATTATTATTATTATATACTTATTATTATTAGTTATTATATTATTCAACTTATTATTATTATTATTATTATTATTATTATTATTATTATTATTATTATTATTACTTCTAACGAAGAACAAATGAAATTCAATTGAAAACAGTTTGAAAAACACTTACAGAAGAAAATTTAAAAACGAACCCCAAATAAAATGTATTCTACACTACTATACTACTCCACTATCTACTACTAACTTCCACCTACTCGCTACTACTGACTCCTACATACTACTACCTACTACTACACTACTACTCTGCTAATCATAATATAATTATTAATAATAATAATAATAATGGATAATAATAATTAATAATAATAATAATTAATAATAATAATACATAATAATAATAATATAAGAATAATAATAATAATACATAATAATAATTAATCATAATTAACAATAATAATATAATAATTAATAAATAATATAAAATAATTAAATTTCAATAATAATAATAATAATTAATAATACATAATAATAATAATAATAATAATAATAATTAATAAAAATAAAATATAATAATAATAATAATATAAAAATAATAATAATAATAATAATAATAATAAATAATAATAATAATAATAATAATAATAATAATAATAATAATAATTAATCAATAATAATAATTAATAATAATCAATTTGTGTGTGTGAATTAACCTGTTTGAATACCCTACTCCCCCCCCCCCCCCCCGGGGGGGCGGGGGGCGGGGGGGGCGGGGGGCGGGGTAACAACAAGAAAAAAAAAACAACCGGCGGGGGGGCGGTGGGGGGCGGGGCGGGAGGGGGCGGAAACAGCACAGTTTTTTTTTTTTTATTTTTTGTTTCTTACGTTTTTTTTTTTTTCTTTTTGTTTCGGAGGGGCGGGGCCGGGGGGGGGGCGGCGGGGCGAGCAAAAAAAGATAAAACACGAACCAAACAAAACAACCCCCCCCCGGAGGTCAAAAAAATAACAAAACCCCCCCCCCCCACCGGGGGCGGCGGGGCCGGTCGGAGCAAACCGCCCGATCTCTAGACAAGGGTGCGCAGGCGGGTCACTTTTCCCCCCAAAGACGAACACTAAATAAACCTAAATGCGAAACTATATATACATATATATATATACAACTATTATCATATATTACTATATATATATATATATATATATATGATATATATAATATATAATAATATATAAAAATATATACCTATATATATATATATATATTATATATATTATATATATATAAATATATTATATATTATTAATATCTATATAATCTCAATTATGTATTATTGGATAGGTTATGAAAGATGCGAGGTGGCGAGGAAATGTGTTTAGAATGATAAGAGAGAATGGAGATAAGTGGAGGTGCGCCCTACCCTATTATATGCGGAATGATTTTGTTTTGTGTGGAAAATGAAGAGAGTTTGAGAGGATGTAAGAGAGATTTTGCAAGGTATGTAAAAAGGCAGGGTTTGAATAACGTAGATAAGATAAGGTTATGGGGGTTGTAAGTGAGGACAGTTCCTCGGTGTGCAGTTATATGTTAGATCGTGAGCAGCTGGAACAAGTTGTCTGAGTTTAAAATTTATTGATATATGTTGCGATGAAGGGAACGGATATGCAGAGTGTAGTAGGAAAGTTGTGAAGAAGGTGGATGTGCCAATTAAATCGGTTGGTGGATGTAAAGGCGCTAAGTCTTGAGTGCGTAGGGTCTTACACGAGGTATGTTGTTACCTGTGTAATGTATAGTAGTGAGACTATGGTCTGAATAAAGAGGTATAGATCTAACGGTGCAATGTGTTCAGATGGACAATCTAGGGGCGTTTAGGGTGGAAGAATTGATTAAAATTGAGACAGAACGTATAGAAGTTAAGCCGTTTGAAGAAAGGCGTAAATGAAGAAATAAATGAAAGTACTTAGATGGTTTGGGAGAAGAAAGGATGCAAATGAACAGTCGTGTTAACAGCGGCGGATATTAGGGGAGTGATGTTGGAATTCACCCGGCTGGGACAGATCAAGAAAAAAAGTGGATTGAGTCTGTAAAACGAATGTCTGAAGGAAGAAATGGGAGTTGGCAGAGGCGAGAATAACAGGTAAACTAATAGGAGTGAATGGCGGTTTTATGAGGGGTATCTGCGTATTGGCCCGCTGTGCCAGGGGATAACCCGCACACTTGACTGATATGACATAGTGAGGTCCCGTCCGGCCCCGCCTGAAGCTCTAGGATGGATTTTCTGACTGCGACGAGTTCTTCACTAATAAGGTATAAAAGGAGGAGTGGCTGGGCTATCTTTAGACTTGTGTCATATTCTCCTACTACTTCTCTTTTCCGATGCATGTCACGCATCTTACCCCCAGTCTTGGGAAAAAAAGGAAGATGATACTGAATACTAATACTAATATATATATATATTATATACGTATACTATATACTATATATATATATATAACTAATATATATTATATAATTATATATATATATAGATATATTATATAATATATATAATATATATATATAATATACACATCATATATAAAACTATACTATATCGCTACTAGTATAATATCTGCATAAACTCATGTATATAATTAAATAATATCAAAATTACTATAGTATAATGTAATAATAATATAATTATAATAAACCCATATCGACATATTTATAGATATACATACTAATACATACATATATTATTCTCGGAGTTACGTGATACCCATATGACCTACATCACTATACCATATATTCAACAATGCTAAAAAATACTATATATAATTTACCTTAGCGATAGTATTTTATTATGCCATAATTGATATGTTGTTATCCATCCTCTTTATTTTTAATAGCAACTTAGTAAACCCTATCTCAACTTAATACTACCCACATTGACTGACCCAAGAGTTCGTTATAATCACCAAAGAGATATAATAATTTGAAAGGAAAAAACACAAAACACACACACACTATATAACCTTTACATCCTACATCACACTCCTGCCTACATACGCACAACAGCTATCAATAACATATCCACACACCTACACCCCACACACACACCACACCACCCAACCCACACCTCACACCCCACCACACACACATACCTACAACACATACACACACATACGCTACACATCACCTTACACACACATACTAAGTACAGCGCGCTGCACGAAATACACACGCCAATACCACCACAGTACCTGATAATATTCGAAGGCTAACATCTAACAGCCGAACCTGATTACATCTCGTTACCATAGTAAAAATGCATAGTTTAATAATCCATAATGCTTTCTTCGTAAATCAAGTCCTTAAATTATCAAATTACAATGCAGTACTACGCAGCCTTGCCCTATTATGGAGAGTAAATTTCTTTTTTACCATAATTTATAAAATGTGTCAATATAGATATTATATATTATATTTTATTTTATTATTCTATTAATTCATTACTATTATTATTATTTTATTATTATGTATTATATATTCATTCTCATAGTATACTATATACAACCAGACGCCTCATAGCAAATTATTGTGATGTAAATTATGAATAATTACTTACATCATTGATGAACAGTTATTCATTATATTATTTAATAATTGATTGAAACAGGTTTATTATTATTTTGTTCATAAGTGCAAATATGGTAAGTGCAAGTGTACTTAAAGTGTATTATTAATATAAGCAAAATTTCTTTGATGTTAAGTTGTTGTTTGGAGATAATGATTCTATCATTTACATATTTTGAATAACGCCTAATTTTGCATCGAAATGGAGGTACTTCTTTTGTGTGACTTGGGCCTTTCATCAAAGCCTTGGAATATTGATGGATTCGTTCTTCGTATTAATGACTTAATAACCCATTAAAGTAATGACGAAGATCCTTCTATTCAGGGCGAATTAAAACACATATATATCATGTCACTTCATAGAAGAGGATTAACAAAAATGTTACTTGAAAGTTGCTTCGTAGAAACAAATTCAGAGTTGAAAACTTAAGCTTAAATGAAATGAACGAAGGTGAAACAGTGCATTTAATTGCGATTTTCAATAACATTTTCAAATATTTTAAGTATTAAAGAATTTCTGATTATCTCAATCTTCTTATTCTTCTTGTTATTCTTGTTCTTGTTATTGTTCTTGTTCGTTTTCGTGTTCTTTTTAATGTTCTTATTCTTCTTTATCTTTTTCTTTTTCTCTGCTTTATATTTTTCTTCTACTTTTGAACATTTCGTAATTGCGGAAATGTTTTGGCTATTTCTATTAAAACCCTTTACAAACCTCAAATGTAACATATTAAATCCCCTGGCTGAGAGGTCGGCAAACCAAGGCCCGCGGATCAAACCCGACTATTTGCCTCTTTCCATCAGGCCGGCTGGGCCGAAACTCGAAAATACAGTATGAACTCTAAAGTCTGAATATATATATATATATATATATATATATATATAATATATATATATATATATAATATATAATATAATATATATATAAATATATATATATATAGACTTTTAATATAATAATATATATATATATAATAATATATATTATCATATTATATATATATATAATATATATAATATATATTATATATATATATATATATATATAATAATATATATATATAATATAATATATATATATTAATAGTATATAATTATATATTATACCAGGGTTGGTTCAAGTACAAGTAACTTTACTGTACTTTACTTAAGTACATTTTTGGAGTACTTGTACTTGTACTTGTACTTGCAGTTTCTAAAACCACTGTACTTGTACTATGTACTTGTTACTGAGCCTTTTTTCTGGTTACTTGTGCT
>JABUQX010047428.1:7500-10609 GCA_015478945.1 Trachelipus rathkii | reverse complement strand
ATATAGATATATATAATATATATATATATAGGTATATATATATATATATATGGATATATATATCAGGAGTTATATTTATTTTAGAATATAGATTTAGGGTATTTTTTAGGGTGATATATATATAGAGAGAGAGAGAGTAAGAGTTATTGAGTATGATTGAGACGAGAGAGAGAGAGAGAGAGAGATTGGTATTACGTTTTTTACTCTTGTTAGTCTTAGGTTAGATATTATGTTATTCTGTATACGTTAGCTTTATGTAAATTAATGTTAGTGTTAATTGTTAGATTTTAATGTTTTGAACTTTTTAAGGTTAGGTTTAGGTTTAATGGTTAGGTTAGGTTAGGTTAGGTTAGGTTAGGTTAGGTTAGGTTAGGTTAGGTTAGGTTAGGTTAGGTTAGGTTAGGTTAGGTTAGGTTGGGTTCGTTAGAGAGGTAGTTTGTGTTAGATTAGTTTTTTAAATATATTATTTTTTTTATGATATTTATTTTTTTTTGCAGAAATGTAACGTATTCTATTCTCGATGCTGATGAAAGTATTGCTTGCATTAAAGATAAAATTAGACCTAGAAGTATAATAGTAAAAGGTTGTTGGAGTTCATATAAAAATATTGAAAGTCTTGAGTGGTACAATTTTAGCCACTATACCGTGAATCCATCGTCAATAATTTCGATATGATAAAGTATATTATATTAATATCTTAATTATTTATATATTATTTATTATTTTTCATATTATATATTAATTATAATATAAGTATATATTATTTATTTAATATAATATCTATTAATATATATATTTATATATTATATTATATTATATATTATATATATTAATATTATATTTATTTATATATTATATATTATATATATTATATTATTATATATATTTATATATTTTTATTATATATATATTATTATATATGTATTAATAATATATTATAATATAATATATATATATACGTTATGTATTCAAGTACGTGTGTGAAGTGAAAGCTTAAATTTATTTTTCAAATTGAAAAAGTGATTTTGTAGGATAAATTGGTTTCAGTAAAATAAAGAAAAGAAATTAAATTACTTCGTATTTCCTCATTTATCGATATTTTTGTTTTCACAAATTATAAAGATATATCGATCGCATTCCAAACTCTACCTAGATAAATTATATATATATATAAATACAATATATATATATATATAATATATATATATATATATATATATTATATATATATATATAATATTATATACTATATATATATATATAGAATATTATATATATATATATATATATATATAATTTATGATATTACTTTTAATATATATCTAAATATATATGAAATGTATTTATTAATTTATTTAAAAAATAATATATAATATATATATATATTTATATATATAATTTTTTATATATATGTTTTTATATATATAATCAAAATTTTATAAATATAAAAATAATATATATATATATATTATATATATATATATATTTTTATTATATTATATATATATATATAATATATATATATATATATATATATATATATAAGTATTTATTTATGTATTTACGCTAAATTCGAATAACATAACAAAAACCCGTTCTGCAGATAATTTTTTTAAGAAACCTTTTCCTTGAAGCCTATTTCGTCATTCTAGTACAAAATTTGTCTCTTATTTTTTTTATCTGCGCTCTTCTTTTTGGTCATTTTGCCGCGGTTTGGTTGTCTATTGTCTTGAGACGGAAGTTATAGTTATAGCAGAGTGTTTTTGTCTTCGTTTAACTGAAATTGTAATTAAAGTTATAGTATATTATATTATTGTATATATATATATATATATTATATATAATAGTATATATATATATATATAGTATAATATATTATATATATATATATATATATATATAATAAGTATACTATATATATATATATGATAATATATAATATATGTATTTATATATTTATATATATTGTATATATATATATATATATATATATAAATATATATATTATATATATATAATATATATGATATATATATATATATATTATAGATATATGATATATATATATATTATATATGGTATATATAATATATATAGTATATATATATATATATATTATATATTATATATATATATATATATATATATATTATATATATATATATATAATATATATATTTATATATATATATATATATATATATATATATATATATAGTTATATATATATATATATATATATATATATAATATATATATATATATATAAATATTATAATATATAATTTATATATATATTATATATATATATATACTTATTATTATAATATATATATAATATATAATATATATATATATAATATATATATATATATATATATATATATATATATATATTAGGAATATTTGTGCCTTCTTTTCAGCCAATTTTCACAGCCCAAAAAAAGGAATTTCCTTTTTCTATTATCTCTGTAAGTTGTTTTTTGTTTGTTACTTTTAGGATATATATATATATATATATATATATATATTATATACTATATATATATATATATATATATATATATATACTATATATATATATATAATATATACTATATATATATATATATATATATATATAGTTATATATATATATAATATATATTATATGATAATAAATATATATATATATATATATATATTATATATATATATATATATATATATATATATAATATATATATATATATATCGCTTCACATGGGCCCAATGGCCCACGAAGATCAAAATTATTTACAATGTGGCAATACATAAAAAAAAGTTTGCCGACCCCTGCCCTAGTTAATAGAACCCACCAATAAGGGCATTTTACCCCCATTAACATCCGTTACCCTTTCACAATTATATCCCTCCCTCCTCCCCACCCGAAGTTCAACATCCTTTGAAAAGAACGGGAAAAACATTCACACCTCAGATGAGACTATCATTCGCTAATTTTCAGCATGAGTAACAAACATTATTTAATGTCTTTCATGAGAGCTCGCAATGAGAGCTCGAAATGCTCCCCTTAACAGCCTTTCAACCTATTTTTCTTCCTCTCTTTTCTTTCTTTCATCCCTCAAATAAA
>JABUQX010047427.1:17500-27551 GCA_015478945.1 Trachelipus rathkii | reverse complement strand
GTTGTGCTTCGTTCAGTTGGAATTTAGGTGTTTAACCGTTTTCGCATTTATCGTGAAACGCTCGCGTTTTCGTGCGCCCTTCTATATATATATATATATATATATATATATATACTCAACACTCTCATAACTCTAACATATATATATATATATATATACATAACATATATAGCCTTACTTAATATGCCTGTATAGCAACCTTATTATATATACCTTGCTGCTGCTGGCCAGCCAACTTATATATGCCCATAGTAACCTTGCTATGCTATAACTTATATATATAACTGCTGCTGCCTTTATATATATATATATATATATATACTTATATATATATATAACATATATATATATATATATATATATACCTATATATACAGGTTTTTATACATGCTCTGAAATATATTAACTTTTTTGCTTGAGCGATATCATTTTCTGATTTTTAATCTTTGATGACCCCTAGAGCTTTATATAAGTATATTCTATTTTAATTAAAAAATTTACTGATCCACTTAGTCAAATTTTGGCTTACAGAACTAAAGGCTTACAATATGAATATGACAAGATGCCAGATACTTCTAGAGAGACTACACTTGTTGTTAATCAGATAAGTTTTCAGAGTAGAATATGTAAGGGTGTAGCGGAAGTTGATAAT
Organism: Trachelipus rathkii; assembly: GCA_015478945.1. Lineage (NCBI taxonomy): Eukaryota > Metazoa > Arthropoda > Malacostraca > Isopoda > Trachelipodidae > Trachelipus > Trachelipus rathkii. The sequence continues at coordinate 26,899 of JABUQX010047427.1, read as the reverse complement.
TTTTGGTTCGGACCGGAACTTGTTCAAGGGTTCTGCAGAACCAAAAATTCTGGTTCTGAAATATATATATATATATATATATATATATATATATATATATATATATATATATATATATATATATATATATATATATATATCAACTGCTACAAATTCAACGCAGTGTGCTAGGTATTCAAAAATAACCCCTGTATATATATATATATATATAAGGGATGTACCGATACCAGAAAAGAGGCCGATACCGATACTCTATTTTTTCAGGTGTCGATACCGATACCGATACTTTAATTAAAATAATAAATACACAGTAATAAGATAGAACATTTGTGTACTGCTAGGCAACTCACGATTGCATTCCCTGTACAACCAATACTTAATTCATTTATTTCATATTTGGTTGTGCCCAAGGAGGTATATTTAATTTCTTTATTTTATAAATTAAAATAGTATCTTTAAGGAATAATAAATGCAAATATACAACTGACAACAAGAACTAGCTACAATATAAAGAATAAAAATAGTGAAAAAAAGAGACCTCAATTGATCAGCTGAAAAGACAAAATAAAAAAAACGCTGTTATTCAAACATAACAATAATAATATACTCCTTTAAGATAAAGATAGATATCATTCAATACTCAAATTCAAAAATTCTCAAATTGTGATGCAAAGACATTAAGCTTTCACTAGTATCTGGCGAGCCTGTTCCTTTGGGGTGTTTACATTCCCACCTACACTAAAAATACGCTCGCTCTCGACTGATGAGAGGGCTGATAAATGTTTGCTTGCAAGCACTGATAATAATGGAAACCTTGGCCCATTTTCATGCCACCACATGAAAGGATTCTCTTCTGTAGGCAGCATCTCTGTGTTTTCGTAGAACCTCATTTCCTCTTTCACAGATTGCAAATTTGATGAATTATCTTTGCTCCTTGATGACCGTCTCTTCAGTTTTTTTGAAGAGGTTCCTTGGTGTGATTCCTTTGAAGGTGAATGAGATGCTAATGCAATTACGGCCATGAACTTTTCAAAGTGTAACATATTAAGGCGTATCAATTTGGAGGCAAAAATAAAAATGTGTTTTTTGTGAATGATGGGGCCCAAAAATGTGCCTTTTGATGTGTAATATCGTAATTTAAAAGGATTTTCCTTATTCATAAACACTTACCTTGGTAGATTTTCGCTTGATTATAATGTATATTGAAATTTCCGAAAAAAAAGGGATAACTTAATATAAACTCCAAGAAAATTTGCTCAAAAAGTGGTTTAATGAACTCGAACAATTTTATTTATATTTTGTCTCTATTATCAAACACTGAAAACACATTGTAAAAATGTAAAAAGCTTCAACCAACAATATTCATCAAATCTTGCTTCGATTCATTCCTAGACATCATTTTTCTGCTTGCTTCCTGGCCTCTAATGAATCCTTCTCGTTTCTCATGAGTATACACTTTGCCAGAAGCCTCTGTTACTTGTTTCACACACCTCTCTATGACATGGTCACTTTGGAACTTGCATTGGCTCTTCAACAAACTTTCTTATTTCTGATATTTTGAGTTTACAAGTAAGTGGAGGTTTATATACTTTTTCTGATCAGTCTATCAGTTCCAAAAGGGAAGTCGCATTTGGATTTACTGCAGGTGTTTTCCCTAGGCCGAACAGATAGGTCTCTTGGTGTATCATCATCTTCATCCCTTAATTCAATTATCTTCTGGACCCCCTGTTTTCCTTTCTTCTTGGTCTTCCGAGCATAAAAGTGTGTGAGCATCATTTCACTAAATGCGAATCAAAATGAACGTTGGTTGTTAGCAAACAATATCTGCTACTGCCTTCTCCTGAGATTTTAGGAGCTTCAATTTGTGGCGGGTTCATCCCGCAGGAGAATTCCGATTTGATTGTAAACCAGCAGGGATAGTAAACTCCAACAATGTATTCCACAAGCAGTTGTAACGTCTTCAACTTGTTGCCTTTAAGGCCATGTTTTGAAACCCCATATGCGACAAATCCTATTTGCAGTTGTTAACACCGAGAGTGGCCTACAGGACTAATTTCTAATAATGCAGATCAGTTGGAAGTACACCTGTCCTTATGGCCTGAGTTATCATGTAACCATAAGCTGGTCTGAGATCTTTGACAACAGTGTCACTCAATGGAACCAAAGGCTCTGGAAAGGATATTCCTGGCAAATGAGGGATTGATTTCTAGTTCTGTTGCAGTATCAAGCATGTTGCCAATCTTTCCACTCCACTTGCTGTTAGACAAAATATTTCCATCCAACTCTGTGACAAGTGCCGCAAAGGTAGCTCATTAGTGTGAAGAGCACATACCAGCCAGATGAGTTTGCGATTCAGCACAGCTTTGCCTCAACCCAATTATGACTCCTCCCTTCCCAACCAGTGTTAACGTTCGTTGAGTCACCACTAATAGCCTGCAAACTTTTATCAATGTTTTCTTTAAGAAATCACAAGATGGTTAGCAATAACTTCAGCGTCTTACCTTTTGTAAAGTCTTTTCTCATTTGTCAAGCGTAAAGATACCTTCCCACCCTGGCTCACTGCAAACAGTACAATGCTCTTCTTTCACAATACTTGGAAACTGATGACTTGAGTTATCTGCTTGTAACAGAACTTAAGTGGAATCTTTGCGCCCATCAAAGAAGATACACTCAATATTGCCTATCCGGCATCGAGCATGAAATTCGTCATCAAGTGATTTTATGACTTTTTCTTGTCCCCTTTTTACTTTATTGTGATCAACCACAAGTCTCCTGTCTCCTTCAGTAATTAATCCAGCATCCAAAATGCAGCTGTTGTAATGGCAGCTTTAGCACGTAGACCGACATCATACCTAATACATTGCAATGCAACATTGACTTGTACTTGAAGTATAAAGTACATCAAAATCATCACGTGGAATTTGCAAAGGATCTTCAGATTCTTCATTTGGAACATCAGTTGGCTCTTCATCTTCGTCGGAGAAAAGAACTTTATTTGGTTGTAATGTTAACTCTTCCTTCCTTTTCTGCTTATATACAGAAATTCTTCTTAATTCATCTTCTTGCCTCTTCTGCTTTTTAATTTGTCTTCTGTGCTCAGGTAGATCTGGTAATCCAATTTGATGCTGTCCAACAGATTCAACCTTCTCCCTTTGACTATTAATAAACACTAGTTCTTTGACAGGGATCTTCATATCCCTAGAACAAGAGCAGGAGATGTGCACTTTATGTTTACAGTCAGCACCGCATGGGCATGGACCCTCAAATTCTGAACATAGCTTAATCTCACACTTGTAATTGAGGATTTCAAAGAGCTTGTCTAACGTTGCTATGAAAGCCTCTTTCAATTCCAGTTTTCCTCTGCCAAGTGATATGTTTTTGGCCTTTTCTCAGTTTCTTCTATCTTCTTCAGGACTGTGACTCAAATTTAAAATTAGCACCACAAAACAGCTTTTTGCTAGCTCCACTTTTCAAGCACTTTTTGATAAATATCATTGCAAGAGTGGCTGCTGGGGTAATTCCTGACATTCTCTCCACTCTGCTCTCTTGGCAGATGCCCCAAAATCTTAAGAACATCACGTAGATTTATAAGGGAGTTCAGAGGCAGCATTTTCTCGACCAGTTCCAAGTAGAGTTACTCATGTGAGTGGGGTTGCCAGTCTTGTCTTCCCTTTACTAGCCATGATTCAATTCTCAGATTTTACAAATGGAAGGAAACTAATAAGACCTAGAAAAAGAAAAACAAAGAAAATGTCACTATTTGTATGATAATAAAAATAAATAAAAGAACAGCTGCAAATGAGTATTGTCTAGTTTAAAAACATTTACGAGTGGCATTAATTTTTTTTAGATCTTAAATTTTTATAATATAAGTATATTCTTAACCTTGGAGCAGAAGAACAGACATAAATAATGATAAGAAGGCCCTTCTTTAGAGAGAAGACAGTTGCTGCGAATTTTACATGGAAATAATGAAAATATTTACAAATCATAGCTATTTACCAAACAAACCAATGTAATTGCCGATTCTTGTAAATATAATTGCGAATCGCTAGTCAAAGCAACTTTTGACCCCCTCATTTTTTGAAAAGTCAAAAATTTGCTGAAAAGCCACCATCGTCACTATCAGAACTGTTGCAGGGGTTGCTGATAGGCGGCTTCCAATTCTGTGAATTTTTTTTTTTGTCCAGCGAGCAAAGCTCCTCGGTTATGCTATTCAAATTGCATTCTAAGAAGTGGTTCACCGTCGGAGATGCCATTCTTGTGGGGTTTCCAGCTAGCTTAAAAGGAATTCCTTATTTGAACCTTTTATATATCTTGATTTATTATTGAATCTAAAAGTTTCTCATAATTCTTCACCCAAAGTAAGAAGTATCGACCAAGTATCGATATTTAACCGATACCGATACCCCAAAATGGCCGACCACAACCGATACCGGCTCTACGATACTAATAAATTTTGTCTAGCTATATATATATGTATATATGCATAGTATATCTTCATGGGTAACTAATATATGTATATATATGTATATATAATATATATGTAGCATATATATTTAATATGCTCTAATAATATATGTAGTATATATCTAACAATATGTAGATAGTGTCAGTTTCATCGGCCATACATGGTAGTATGTAGTAGTATGTAGTAGTATAGAGTTGTAGGAATTAGAAGTAATAATATCTTTATCTCTATAGCCTCTTAGTAATATATGTATATATATGTATATAGCTGGAGTAAAAAATAGTATATATATAATATGTAGTAATAATAACATGTATAGCATATCTTATCTTTCTTATCAGCCAGCCAACATATGTAATATATATATATATAGTATATATGTAGTAATAAAATATTGTGAAAGCAATATGTATATATGTATGTAATAACAACCAGCAACCAGCCAATAGCCAGTATGCCAGCAGCCATCTATGTATGTATAACCAACATAGCACCAACTGGCAGCTGCCTTCCCAGCTGCTGCTCTTCCCAACCAACATAACCAGCCTTGTAGTATGTATATAATATATGTATATATATATATATATATATATATACACTATATATATATCATTTCTCTTTACAATATCTAGTGTTTTTGAAAGATTAATTCTGAACAGAATTTCCTCCTATACCCCCTTTTCAGATACATAACATTGGTTTCAGACAAAAAACTCCACCACCACACTACTTACCGATCTGACACAAAACATCATCACTGATTTCAAAAAAAAATGAACACACTCCTGCACTCTCCTAGTAGCAATAGACATAATTAACAAAACATTCTATATAGTCACCCATCACCTTTTAATAGACAAAGTTTCAAACACAGAAATAAATATCAATGACAATAAAAAAAATAACAAATATTGCCTACCAACACCTCTCGAACATACAGGTTATATATATAATGGAGTCCTCCCCCCCCCAAAGCGACATCTTATCACCAACACTTTAATTTTTTTATGCACAATTTACCACAACCCACATCCACTCCATAAAAATCAATAGTTATCCAGCTGACCTCACAATCACAGCTCAAAATCCATCTATAGACAAGAACTTCAACAGTACATAAACCAATTGGAACAATGGTTGTCAACAAAAGAATGAGAGCCTCTCCCCAAAAATCCTCTATCACATTACTTACACTTGACAGAAGAGCCTAATACTCATCCAACAGTTCTCTCAAACAACAGACTCCCTCTTAATAAGCATTCCACAATTTCTGACTTAACATTCAATACATATATGTCATTCACAGCGCACATAAAAGTTTCCTCTAGAACCACACATAAACTGAACGCAATGAAAGCACTAACTGGAACAAATTTTGGCCAACACAAAGAGTCCCTCACAATAGTTTACAGACAATATCTCCGTCCCATCTTAAACTACGCATCACCCACCTAAGCTCCCATAATATCAAGTCCAACATTCAAAAACTAATGGTTGTTCAAAACAAAGCTCTAAGAATAAGGTTTTGCAAACAAAAGCTCTACATACTGTGCACCATTTGATGATTTGATGACATGTAAATTGTGGTTCCCAGCACCTTCTCATATTCAACCATTTTTCCTATAGAACAAATTACGGACTTCATTGATTTATCCCAGCAAGAACAGTATATGCAATACAAAATAACTGACCTGGAACATAAGTAAACCCGAAATGTTCTGATACTGCCTTTGCTAATCCTTCATTTTTACTTGCCAAATCAGACATTGTTGCCCCAATTTGTTGCCATAAACCGGTTTTCGCTGATTTTGTGAAACTGAAATCTTTCAAATTTCTAATCCATTAACTTTACAAGATTGCTTTGTTTTTATTAGCTGCATGTTGTGGTAATAAAATGCTCAATGTTTTTTTCACTATGCAACATCAATAACATTACTTTCCCAATACTTGCATGAGATGTTCTCTCAAGCATCTGCACTGCATCATCTATAGACGAGAGACATGCATATTTGCTTTTCCTATTCAGCTGTCAATCCAATTAAGATATCGTGCTTCAGTAACTGAATGTCTTGTTGGAAGCCGGTATGGATCATTGGTAGGTGGACGTCGTGGTGTTTTTTGCTTTGATCATTCAGAATGGTGCTCCATATCATATGGCAATGTAAACTCTTGTCCAAAAAACTTGTTACTAACAATCTGAACAGCCTTAATGGCTTGCTTGTACTCAAATCAGCTTCAGGCATTAACTGCACAATAGTAGCTAAAATATCTTCATCAATTTCTTTGGTATAACCAGCTCGTCTCTCAGTTGAATCTTTTCTTACACTATGGATGTGCCAATCACATTTTGAATACCACTGTGTTTATGTGCCATCATCAACCATAGTCGGGTAATTTCAATTAATTTTCTTTTTTTGCAGACCTCAAGAGCTTTGTTGTTCGTAGATTACTTGTACTAGATTTGCCAGAATGTGGTATTAACTTGTCTTCTTTTAACGGTTTATTGAAGCAAGAAGGAGTAATGATTAATGTTCAAACCTTCTTGTTCCTTAGTATTTATATCAGATGGAGTATTCTCCATTTCTTCTGATTGTAGAGTTCTTAAACTGCTTCCAGTTTGTCTTGCAATTCTTGCTATCTCATAGTTTTTTATGTTCCTCTTCTTTTTGCCATGCAATATATTTAGTAGTCAATTTTGCACAAATTCTAAGATTTCTGCTTGATTTCTGGTCATTATAAAATTCTTCATCAAATGTCTTTTCAGTCCTGTACTGAGGTAAGCACATTACATCAAAAAGCTGTTTGCCAAGAATTTGCCACTTATCTTTCTTCTTTTTGTCCATCATTTGCCTATATTGTTTGTATATGTTGTCATATTTCTTATTAACAGTAAAATGAGAAGCTAGACAACAGTCATTTGAATTCCAAATGTCAGTCATTTCCTGTGCTAACCTTTCACAATATTTACAGATGATTTCCCACTTTTAATTCTAGATATCACATATTGAATAATGTCCTAATTAAGTGGTAATTGTGATTTATTAATATTGAATTCCTATTCACCTTTATCCGGTTACTATGCACTTTCACAGATACAACCTAAAACGAAAACAAAGAATTAGTAGTATTCCATTTACAGTGTAAGGAAACCAAAATAAAGTAAATAGTTAACTCAATCATAAGGATATAACACCCCATATATTTGAATATGTAGATACGTCTATTACTAAATATTGCTATAGTTTACTCATCTTTAAAGATAACAAAAAATGAATAGCACTTTTGGAAATGAGAAGAAAAGGTAGTCAGGATAGGGTGGTTCAATCCAAAATTTTGAAAACTTTTACAATGCTCTCCCTCCTAGTCATTAAAGAAAAGGTTGTGATCGGTAGAATGAATGAAAGTAAGATGAATGAAAAGTATTTGGATCCTTCTCAGGTGAAACAAGTTTTGTCCAATAATTTGACATATGTGTTAGAATGAGTGAATGAAAATGGGGACGCAAGTGAGGTTAGGGTTTATCAGAAGCAATTAAAGCTTTGGAGAATGCCTCCTGAATATTTGGTTCTGCACCCTGCATATGCCATATGGGGTATGAAAGGAGAATGAAAGTTGGTTAAAGAATGATAGTGGAATGGATGAGTTGAATGATAAAGTGATTGTGTTTGTGCAAAGGAAAGGTAGGACATTCAAGAGAAGAAAGACTCAGAAAGTAGTACAAGACCTTGATGTAAAGTATAAAGTAGATTAAGAAACATTTAGAGAGGAATCCTTTGCCGGTTTGGGATGGATGACAATCCTTTTGATAGAAACTTAATGGAGATAGAAGGATCAGTGAGAGTGAATGTAATTTAGGATGGTATTGTGGAATTGTGTAAAAGTTTGCAGAGTGAATGTGATTTTGAAGGTTTTGAGTGTGTTGGAGTAGATGTGGATAGTTTTTGAAAATATATTAGAATGACTTTGGATAGAACTGTTAAGGGTATCAGAGAAAGTACTAGTTTTCTAGGATTTCAAGAAGAGAGAGAAAGGAGACTTGGATAGCAAAGGTAGAAAAGGCTCAGCAATTGCTTGAATAGGATGATAAAACAAGTAATATTGAGATATTAGAAGAATTTAGTAGTGTAGGGGAAAATCTATTGAATGTGTATGAAAGGCTGCACACTAGGGCGAATGGAAAGCCAATGTTGAATGTAGAATGAGTGCAATAGAAAGTTTTAAAACAAACAAAACACCTTTAGAGTGTCCCTGTTGGGCCCTTTCTCAGACTTTATTTATTCTTCTAGTATACTTCTTTTATTTCTTCAGTGTATGTAGTGTACATGATAGGTGATAGTTTGTATAGAATATTTTAGCATAGTGTTAGTAGGTTTTAGTATAGTTTAGCTTAGTTTTAAAATTGGTGAAGGTTTAGTGTTAGTTTAAGAAAGGAAAAGATGGGATCCTCAAGGGCTGGTGGTGTGAGAGGGTGTTTGGGGCTGGTGTTGTGAGTAATGTGGGAGTGGGATGGAGGATTTTAAGGGAGGGGAGATGTGTGTGGGGGTTTCTCATCTTTTTCTCAAATTATTAGGGATTGAGAATCATTATTATTTTTGTAATATTATAGTTTTCTTTTTTGCAAATATTGAAGTGAGATTTGACTGATGAATTTGTTCGAAGAATATTTGTATTATTACAATGTTAATGTTTCAGTAGATATTTCGCAGATTAATTGTAAAGCTTATTGATTTTTTTTTTTCTTGTATTAAAGAGTTGCAAAAGCAACCTGCTTGAGGGGTAAATGTCCTCGGAATGAAAAATTGCTCAGGAGCCTGTAAGTTTTTTTATTAATGAATTAGCTATTACATAATTTTATGTAAGCTTGTTTTAATTTTTTCCTAATCTTTGTAATTTAAAATCTTCACAAGTCTTTTTTTCTTGATGTTTTT
>JABUQX010047427.1:5000-12500 GCA_015478945.1 Trachelipus rathkii | reverse complement strand
TAAAATTAAAATTAGAATTTTAGATTATAGCAATTCATATTATATTTAACTTAAGTGACAATACGTTGAACTTTATGTTAATGTCTGGTTATTAGATGTTTACAGTAATAAGCCTCAAGCTATGTTCAGTTTTTGGGTTCACATTGAGGAGTGTAAAATTTTTAAAGGATTTTGAAATATCAGGTAAGTTTTTTTTTATGTTCAATGAACTAAAATGTCATGATATTTATTTGCGGTTAAAGCGCATGCTGGTGTGCCCTATCTGTTAATCTATTAGTCGTGTAACCAATATACGTCGACGTACAGTTAGACTCGGGACATGCAAATTGCTACACGACATGGTGATTAACTGAAAGGGTATCCTTAGTTGAGAAGCAGGAAGAAAGTTTTCTTGTTTTGTGGTATAGTTTAACTGTGATTTTTGAATTGTTTGTATATTTAATGTAGGCAGTTTAATAATGCCTCGTCGCATTTTTCTTCTTTACCGAAGTCCTTTGCATTTGAAGTTTTAAAATAAAATTTAAGCTTTTGAGATATTGTTAGTATTGTCCTGTTTTTTGTAGAGTTTGTTGATGGTTTTATTTATTATTTTCTCTGTTAAATTTAAAGGGTGGTTACAGTTAAGATACGTTGATGACACCCTTACTATATTTAGAAACCATACAGACATTCATCAGTTTATCAACAGCTTGCAAAGCCTTTCTTGCCTCAAATTCACATCAGAAACATCTCTAAATAATAATATTAACTTTTTGGATATTAAAATCAAAATTAATGATGATGGAACTTTTTCCACAGGCATATATGTCAAACCAACTGATAATGGTCTGTACCTTAATTACAACTCCAACTCCCCAGAAGTATTTAAGAATTCAATTGTTAAAACACTCATATATAGGGCTTATAAATTGTGCTCGGATTGGGAGTCATTTGATGCTGAAGTTAAAAGAATTAAACAGAACCTGATTAACTGTAACCACCCTTTAAATTCAACGGAGAAATAAACAAAACCTTCAGCAAACTCTACAAAAAACAGGACAATACAAACAATATCTCTGGAAGCATTAAATTTTATTTTAAAACTTCAAATGCAAAAAACTTCGATAAAGAGGAAAAATGCCTATGCAGCATTATTAAAGCCCACATTAAATCTACAAGTAATTCAAAAATCACAGTTAAACTATACCACAAAACAAGAAAACTTTCTTCCTGCTTCTCAACTAAGGATACCCTTTCAGTTAATCACCATGTTGTGTACCAATTCGCATGTCCCGAGTCTGACTGTACGTCAACATATATTAGTTACTATGTGGCGAATCCGACACAGCCAACTTCGCAGCTACAGCGGATGACGAGGCGGAGGGTTTCTAAGCCTCCCTTTAGTTGGTTGGTGAAGCTCCAACGTGGTACCCTCGCCACCCTTACCTTGATGAATTTTCCGTGCTCCTCATCAACTAGGATATTGGCATGTGCAAAATTATTTTAATTAATCCATTCACATATAGAGGAAAAAAAAAATTCACTGTATCAAAGTAAACACTGCACTTTTATATAGTGGAGAATATTTGACTCTCCCTCAAAAAATGAAGAATACAATTTCCAGGAAACACAGATGAGAGTAAAGTATTTATATCAAAAGATACCTTCAATTCTTGACACTTCTGTCTCAAATATGCTCTTTGTCGTTGAAATAATGGGCAAGTCATAAATATATGCAGAACACTTAGTTTAACATTACAAAGTGAACACAATTTTAAAGATGATTTTTCAAAATAATGTAGATTCTCAAATAAAGGTGCTCCCAGGCGTAAACGTGACAAGACCACTTGTTCCCTTCTCTTTAACTTGTATGTATAACTCCAGTCCTGAATCAATGGTTTGATTGCTGGTAGCCATCCCCTACACCTGTTCCACTGCCTCTGCCATAATTGACTGCATATTCGATAAACTGCAATTTTGAATTCTGATAAAGAAATGCCTATATCAACAGGCATTCCAAGAACAGCAGATTCTTTGGCCGCTTTATCCACTCTATCATGCTGGGCAATGCCCACATGCCCTGGAATCCATATTAATAAACATTTCCTGCAATTTAATGTGCACAAAAGATTCTTAATCTTATAAATTAAATAACGTGTTGTAGTAATATTGTTTAAAGCCTGAAATACTGAATAAGAATCAGTAAAGATAGCCAATTTAGAGTGTGGTCGAGAACGAAAATGAAGTAAAGATCTATATATCGCATATGCCTCTGCTGTAAAGACTGCAATATGAAATGAGAGCCGTCTTTTGTTCAAAATTTTTTGAAATGGCGAAATTAACTGTGACATATGTGGAGTTGAAGAAGACCTGATACACTTCATTTGTATCTGCCCAGAATATGAAGATCTTAGAATTAACTCTATTGAACTTCAAAGACCACATGCAGAAGACCTAAACGAGGTTGCTGGGAGATGGCTATTTGAATCTCACAACATGGAGAAAGTTAAATACATTTTGGGGAAGATGTGGGGAAGAAGAGAAAAAAGGATGTCTTCAACAAATGATAATAACGAATGGCGATATTCAAAATAGGGATGAATAGTATTAAAATTTGAAATAAAATCAAAATATTAATAATAAGAATAAGATAATAATAATAATAATAATAATAATAATAATAATAATAATAATAATAATAATAATAATAATAATAATAATAATAATAATAATAATAATAATAATAATAATAATAATAATAATAATGTTAATTATAATAATAATGATTATAATACTATGTTGATAATAATAATGCTAATATAGTAAAGAATTAGTTGGTTATTAATAATAATAATACTGTTAAGTGTAAGAACAAAATAAATAATAATAAAGTAATTAATAATAATAAAAAGGTGATGTTAGCAGTGATGTTGATATATCGTGTTACCAAAATTGAAAATTATTCTCTTAAGTGCAGTGAAATTATCGTAATGAATTAATATAGGCTATAGACTTGGCTATTTTGATATCTAACAATTGTAATAATGATATACGGTATATATTTTTTTAAAAAATTATTGTCTTTATATTAAATGTCCTATGCTACCTCAAATAAATGATATGTCTGTGAATTAGAATAACCATTTATTTTTATATTTTTTTTATAGAATTTAACAGGAATATTAGGAAAGTGCATGTACTCCTTTTAATCTCATTAGTTGTAAGTTTGTAACATTTTTTTTTTTTTTTTTCTATCTTTATATAATTTAATAGAAATTTCAGAGAAGTATATTTAGACAGTTAAAATAAATATATATATTAAATGATCACTCCTAGTCACATAGGGCCAGTTTATAAATGTATTATTTTATATAGTTTTATTTTATAATGATTTATCCGTATTTTATTTTATTTCATTTTCTTTTCTTTTCTTTTATTTTCTTGTTTTATATATAGCTATATATTTACTAAGTTTTCACAAATATGTTTATATCTATTATAATTGTGTATAGCTGTATTTAGTATCTTTGAGTATTTTTTACATATTTTATTTTATTTTTTATTTTTTCTCTTAAACTTCATTTTATTTGATTTTGTTTCACGTTATTTATTTTATTATTATTTTTGTGTTTCATATGTAAATTATTGGTTTTATTTTATAATGATTTATCCATATTTTATCCTATTTTTATTTTAGCTTATTTCATTTTCTTTTATTTTCATTTATTTTGTTGTTTTATATATTTAATATGTATTCATAAATATGTTTGTACTTTATTATATGTATGTAGGTATATATCTATTTTTCTTTATTTTACTTTATTTTATTTTGTCTTATTTTGTTTCATATGTATATTATTTTCATACTGTATATTCATTTACTTATATTTTAATCTATTAGTATTAATTTTGTTATGATTTAAATTAAGCAAGTTTTAAGGTCAAAATAATTGTTAGGTGGTGCGATGTTTAAGGCGTTTACCACGTCCTTATAATAAATAAAAAAATACACTTTGGTGGATTTTTCCTCCCGCCCGACTCCCCTGAAACCGACGTGGATTTTGCCGTTCCTTTCCGTTCCCGACTTCCCGCCATCCTCGCTTTTTCAAAATGTCCCTTACGGGAGTGAAGCGCTACGTGGAATTTCTCCGCCCTTACTCTCCCGACGCGCCTGTTTCCCTTAGCAAGGGGCCAACTTCTCGGGGATGCCCCCATCAGATTTAAATGCTCGGACCGAGGTCACTGACTCAGTGAAAGCACTCGGCAGGCCGTGCCTGTCTCCCTGGCAAGGGCATCCTTTATTAATGGCTCTCACGGCGGTGAGACGCCGGGGTAGTCTCACTAAAACGGTACAGTCGCTAAAACACGATCCTTTTGCCAACGATAACACCTTTTCTTATAACCAGACCTCGACGCTACCGGGAACAAATAAGAGACCAACACAATTTAAGAGTATAATTGAAATTGACAAAAGTGTTTTTTGGCCATAGAGGCCGCTGATATTGCGGATAAGCTCAATATAACCCACTAAAGCCGTCTTACACAAGTGTTTACAGAACAAAGGAAGATTGGAGTGCCAGTGGATAACCCTGAAGAATTGCCCACCCAAGGCGCCCCGTCCCAATTCACCCGTTGCACGCACCCACTGCGATATTGCCGGGTCCCCTCTTTTTAAATGGCAGAGTTCACAATAACTCTGCTGTATTCTCGTTGCCAATTATTTCATCTTATGATTTTAAGGAATGGCCGAACATTCCATTGCAATACCTCTTTCATTTTTTTTTATATTTGATGTACGATTGCAGCGGCTCAGTGAAAATATTGTAAATATGTTTGTATTTTATGAGTAAACGACAACCAATGGAAACTTGTTTTCGGGACTTATTTTTGAAACCTAAGTTTTGATTGGTCGTCGTTCGCAAAACTGTGATAATAATAATATTATTATTATTATTATTATTATTATTATTATTATTATTATTATTATTATTATTATTATTATTATTATTATTATTATTATTATTATTATTATTTTAAAGCTGTTGGTACAGGTACTACGCATTATTAGTATTATATGTAAATTGTTTTATGATATATATATATAATATATATATATTATATATATATATATATATATATATATATATATATATATATATATATATATATATATATATATATATATAAATAAATGTTTATGGAATAAAATTCAATAATTTTGTATAGTGTGAAGCGCACAATATATAAATTTATTTAGCTTTTATATTTTGATTTTAAAGGAAAATTGTTATTTCTTGAGAACGAAGTTCGATTGTACAGAAATACCAATTTTCTGTCTTTCTAAATGTTTAGTATATATTTGTTGTTCTGAAATAACTGATAAGTATATACATCATTTTATTTAATATTTTAAGAATTGTGATTGGATGGTCAAGCGTAATCTAAATTACAAAGATTCGTATAAATAGTAAAATTATGAATATTTTTGATCTTTTCGCTTTCATTCGTTATTAATTGAGGTGCATAAAGTTGGTAGCGCTTGATGCCTTGTCTGATCAATTTATTTGTATAGTGTGCATATTTTTATATTCGTGGAGTGTCTTATATTATATTTTATTACAAAGTAATTGTAGTAATGTGTTTAAATATAATACGGTGTTATAATTTTCAATGTGGAAATATTGTGGTTTATTTTCTTGTAAAGCTAATGGTGTTTTAAGCTATGTTTTTAATGTAATTGTGTTTATTGTGTAAATATAATTTTGCATTGCTATTTCAAAAGCATCGTCTGTAAATGCGATTTGCAAGTGCATAGTGTCCGCAGTGTTGCTATATATCACTAGCAGGTAAGGGTATTTATTATTGAAGTGTATTTATCGAAGTATGGTAAAGATTATATTGTGCTAACAAATATAAAACGTTTAACGATTGAAAATTTATTATTTTACACATGAATAATTGTTAAAGTCACATTTTATTTATTTGAAAATAAGATTTGTTTTAATACTAATTGGCAACTCCTTGCTTTAGAACAACAGCTGTTATTTATCAGCTGGAACTGCATTCATTTGTACACACTGATAAATCGATGTCTTGTGTAATTATTAGAAACATTTAATTTACAAGTAAATATTTTATATCTTTTGCAAAGTCAGTCAGTCCATATATTTTTGTTAATATATTTTGTTTATTTATATATATTATTGAACATAGATCTATATATATGTTTTATATATATATATATATATATATATATATATATATATATATATATATATATATATATATATATATATATATATATATATATATATATATATATATATATATATATATATATATATATATATATTTATGGGCAAAAATTTATATAAATTTATTGATAAAGCATTTTGTGTTTATGTTTTTTTAAGGCATAATATTTAAATATATTTATATAATATATATTATATATATATATATATATATATATATTATATATATATATATATATATATATAATATATATAATAATATATATAATATAATATATATATTATATATATATATATATATATTATAGTATATAATATATTATTTAATATATATATATATATATATATAGTATACGTAGTAGTTAGTGTTAGGTTCTATATTGCGTGCGCATGGTATACGGGATACCTACGGCATCCGGCTACATGTAACATTGGAATTATAAAAACCTGTAGAGGAATTTTTAAAATATATATATATATATTATATATATAATATATATATATATATATATATATATATATATATAAATAATATATATATATATTACTATATATATATATATATATATATATATATAATATATATATATATATATAAGTCGATATATAGTACTGAAGGTTCTATATTTTCAGTGCGCATGTATACGATACCCACGGACATTCGCTACATGTTCTGGACTTATAAACCCAGATTGTAAGACCAGACATCTCATTTATTTTTATTCAAATATTTCTAAAATAGTATCCAGTGGTTTCCTTGAGTATTTCCAAACGTGTTTTATTTTATTTTTCATTTATTCAAATATTCAATTAGTTATTGCCTAAAGTCTTAAAGACATTGGTTTCATGATCAAAAGGTTGATCATAAAACGGGTTCATTCACTGATAAGAAAAGTATTGACTGAACTGTTTTCACATAAGGTAAAGAACTCGGTCAAACCGTTGTTTCACTTGAAGGGTCTCCAGGGAGATAAGTTGGTGAGTTTTTAAAGTTTAATATTGCATCCTAATATTGCACAGTCCGGTAACTCATTTAACAGGAGGCCTGAATACTGCTACAATACAGGTTTGAGAATCATTGTTAGTGTTTACTGATTGGACTGTCACGGGGGCCTGGCCAAAGGATTTGTTTATACGTTGGAAGAGTAAGTTTATGACAAATAATTTATTATCTTATAACCAATCGCACTACAGCAGGGTTCACGATAGCTCCGCTGCACCCTCGTTGCCCAGTTGTAGGATGAATTTAGGAATGTTTCCAATTTCG
>JABUQX010047426.1:0-13912 GCA_015478945.1 Trachelipus rathkii | reverse complement strand
GGTTGTTGTGGAGAGAGATCGAGTCACCCCTCAATGGTGGTCCGCTTTCACCCCTCCACGGTCGGGCTGACTCGCGTTATTCAAACTTTAATAAAACTTTTTATTATTAGAATGAATGGATTATGTTTTTTGTGTGCTATGTTAGTTACGGCCGGATTTGCAAAAAAAAAAGAATTTCCAAAAAAGTGCTTAGGGGAGAGTCGGGAGACCAAGTATGCCTAAGGTGGTCCACGTCACCCCGCCGGACGCTATATATATATATATATATTATATATAGTATATATAATTTATATAGTATATATATATATATTATATATATATATATATATATATATATATATAATATATATATGCTGTATTTAGTTTTTATGAAAATAATTATTTCTTGTGCAAATATTTTTTCAATAAATAAGGATTGCAGATTATAGTATAGTATATTAGAGGTGTACCGAATTCCGGTCCGGCCGGAATTCCGGTCGGAACCGAATTTGACATTTTTTTTCCGGTTCCGGTTCCCGCCGGAATTTTGCAAAATTCCGGCCGGAACCGGAAACTAACTATACTTTGATAAATGTAAGAATGATTTGTTAAAGGCCCCATTTTACAGTAACCATTAGCCCATCTTCTGAACAAAATATAATGGTAGCCTGTGTAGTATTCATATACACAGTGTATTACATACCTACATTATTATTGAAATTATATTATTAACTCAAATATCTCAAAATATAGGTATAAACCGACTCATTTAAATTCAAATGTTAAAATCCAAAATTATATATATTATATATATTATATATTATATTATATATTATATATTGTATATATATATAATAATATTATATATTATAATATATATATATATATATATATATATATATATATATATATATATGATAATATTATAGATATATATATAATATATTGGAATGGAATACATAATAAAAAAAAAAAAAAAAAAAATCCCATTTTCAATACAAATTAATGACTAATTTATTTAGCTATCCATATTATCTGTAGTAAATGATATCTGATCAGCCTTAGATAACCTCTCGAATACTTCTGATATCGATTTACTGTATGAAGTTGGTACCATCATCTCTCTATAAAAAAAATATTTTCTACTAGAAATAAGATATTTTGGCTGAATCAGGGCATGATCCAATTTTTGGCTCCTGCTACGCCAATTTTCACCCCCCCTAAAAATGGACAAAATTCGAAATTTTCAGCCGATTTTAACTATACAAACACCAAACTAGCTATTTTTGTCCTCTAAAACGTTGTTTTCGGGTGTTTTTCTGTGACTAGTCATTCTTTCAGAATTTTAAATTTTTTCAAAACCCATGTTTTTGACATTTTTCAAATCAACTTGGAGAATTTTTTTTTAAATGACTTCGAACTTGAAATATGCATAGATGTATCCATTACCTACAATAGTCACATAGAACTTTTTCGATTTTTTGAGTTTTGTGCTCAGCGTTGTTCAATTTCCAAACCCACTTTTTTATTTTTAATGAAAAAATTGCGATAATTTTTTTCCTGTTCGGGCGAAGTGGAAGAAATTTTCAGGGCATAGTAGTCGGGAGAGGCACATTTTTTACTTGGATAATTTCTTTGTATATGCAATAGTTTTGGATTTTTTCTTGAAACAAATTTTCAAAAGAAAAAATTTCTTTTGAGTATACAAAAAAATTATGTAAGTAATAAAGATGCATCTCGCCCGACTAACAAGCCCTTTGAAATTTGTCTCTAATTAAAAGTATGAAATGTTTACAGTATCATTAATATTTTCAGAATGATTTTCATGGTTGAATTGGTAAGTTGAAGAAATTGATATTTTTTTTTTCCTACTCATCCGATCAACATCAAATTTTCAGGGCTTGTATAGTCGGACAAGATGCATCTTTTTTACTTAAATTATTTTTTTGTATACTCAAAAGAAAACTTTTTAAAAATTTTCAAAAATATTTTTTTTTAGAATTTGTTCCAAGAAAAAATCCAAAACTATTGCATATACAAAGAATTAAACAATTCTTCCCCAGCATTCTAGTAAAATTAAGGTTTTAAATTTCTTGCACTTTCTGCAAAAAGACAGGAAAAAAAATTATTCGCAAATTTTCATTTAAAATTTTAATGAAAAGTGGGTTTGGAAATTTGAAAAACCCCAAAACGGGTTTTGGAATTCTTAGATAACACCTCCCAAACCCCAAAACTTTCAAAATCTGGTAATTTTTTTATATCTCCTTTCCAGCGGATTGAGACATCTTTGTATTCTTCAAGTTTGAAGTCATTTCGAAAGAAAAATTGTAAGTTGATTGGAAAAATGTCAAAAACAATGGGTTTTGAAAAATCGAAAATTCTGAAAGAATGACTACAGTCAGAAAAACTCCCGAAAACAACGTTTTAGAGGGCAAAAAAAAGCTTCAACAGTTTGGTGGTTATATAGTCAAAATCGGCTGAAAATAACGAATTTTATGTCCATTTTTAGGGGGGGGTGAAAATTGGGTCAGCCCAAGCCAAATTGGATCTAGCCCTGAAGATGGGCAACTAGTTCTATGTTAGTGCGGCCTCCCTGCTCTTCGTGATTGTGAATGGCTGATTACTCATTTGCAATAAAATTTATTATTTTTCTGAAGATTACCTGTGATTTGGGGTCATGTGATTATTTTGGCCAAATTTTGGGGGAGATAGAATTTTCCTCAAGACTTCTACTTTTGTTTTCACGGCTTCCGATCTTTTCGCGTATTTTGGGGTGTCCAGTGTTCTAGAAAATACAGGTTTCTCCATTTTACTATGCAAATTTTTGACTTCCAGATATTCTCTTCGGTGATGATTTTTCATATGTTTATGAAATGGCAGTGTGTATTATAATGTGTTTTGGTGAACTACCTTTGTTTTATTTTTTTGTGGCATATTTACATCTTGTTAAAGATTTATAAAGCATTATTTAATAATAAAAAAACTTTTACGAAATTTGATGGAATTTTAAAACAATCTTGGTTGTGGAGGGTTATTATGTATAAACAATCTGTAATCAATTTAATGAATAAGAAAATCTTTATCAAAAATCTGTTTATATATATATATATATATATATATATTAGTATATATATATATATATATATATTAGATGATAGTATATTTATATATTATAATATTATAGTATATTATAATATTATATATATATAATTATAGTATACATATAGTATTATATATATATATTATACCATTTTATATTGATAAGTTGTATAGAATTATTTTTTTACATTTTTTTATTAGTTTAGGTGAGCTTGATTAGAGAATCGGTTCCGCCGGAATTTTTTTTGTGGATTCCGGCTAATTCCGGTTCCGCCCGGAATTTTCAGTTCAGGTACACCCCTAATATATATTATATGATATATATATATATATATATATATATATATTATATATATAATATATATATATAATATATATTATATATATATATAATATATATATATAGCGTCGGCGGGGGTGACAAGGCCCGCCTCTTTAGGAGGGGTGATTCCGTTGACCCTCTAAATAAAATAAAAAATAATTTAAAAAAAAAAAAATTTTTCGCTCATTTTATAGCCACGCGTTAGTACTACAAGTTTTTATTTAGATCATATGTTTAATTTCTAGAAAGTTTTTATATTTTTAAAAAATGTTAGAAATAAGGCTACAAAATTTCCTTTCAATAATAATTTCCTTTTGAAAAATGTGTTTTTTTTTTAACTTCGTTATAAAATGAAAAAATTGTGGATCGATTTTTAATTATTTTTTCAGTGGATACATTAGTATGTTAGCTTTAAAACTGGCAAAGTAAATTTTTGATTCAAGCAGTATTAGTGGCAAAAAAAACGGGGCCTACTTGGTCCGATTCACCCGCCGTAAAAATTGATGGAGGTGGTGGCTCGGACCACCATTGTTTTTCGTATTTTACGTATTATTATTGACATTTTTTATTACGTATAATTAATTTAAATGTAATAAAAAGGTTACTTATATTAAGTGAAAATTTTTAAAAAAAGATGAAATTTTAAAAAAAAAACGTGAGTCCAAAAAAAGTGTTAAATTTTTGGGCGGAGGGGGTGAATCGGACCACGGTTATTTTATATGTTCGTATTTTTATTGTATCGATTTATTGATCAATTTATTACTTATTAGCAGAATTTTAAGATGATAAATAATTATTAGATTAAGTAAAAAGAATAAATGATGAAAATTGAAATTTTCTCATTTTATAGAATATGAAAAGTTGGTCAGTCACCCCTCCCAAGGTGGTCCGCTCACCCCCTCCACGGTCGGGCTGACTCGCGTTATTTTAAAACTTTAATTAAAACTTTTATTATATATTATTACATTATTTATTTTTTTTGTGTGCGTTATGGCAGTATATCCTGTGATTTACAAAAAAAAAGAAATTTCCAAAAGTGATGTAGGGGAGAGTCGGGGAAGACGCAAGGTGGTAACGCTGTATGGAAGTGGCCATCGGGTCACCGCCCTGACGCGGGGGGGGTATGTGGAGGTTAGAAGTATATATAATATATGATATATGTATATATATATTATTATGATTATGATATTTATGATTTAATAATAATATATTAGACATGATGATGAGTAAATTGTGATATTTAATTAATATGTGTTAATATTGTATGTTTAACTATATTTTATTACATAGTGAGTATATATTTATATTAGAGGTATTAGTTTATATTAATATATTTATAATATTAGTTAAGTATATGTATAATCAATTGTTTGTTGTTTATAATATGTACGAGTCCTGAGAGTGTAATCGTGTTAATATGATATGTTATTAAGGTGTAAATAGATGTTAGTGAGTAGTTATTAGTTTAATGGATAAAGAGAATATTTTGTAATGGTGTATATAGATGTTACTAGATTTCGTAGAAGCCATTTTGTTATGTGTGGTTGTAATATGTTTAATGTTTAAATGTGTATGATTTGAATTTGATTGCGATTTGCCCTAGTTTTGGGTTGATGTTCTCGTGTATGTAGTATTAGCTTAGATATATAGTTGTATTTTGTCTGGTGTACATGAAATAATTTAGAATATATATTTTTTCATCTGATGCTATTGGAAAGAGATAGTGATTATAGTTAGAGTGAGCTACGTCATAAGCCAACACAATAGTGTTGAGCATACTATTGTCAATCCTCATTGGATAAGACTAGTGTAATGTGAGTTATCGAATTCAATGTCTCCAGCTGCTAGTACTCCGTGCTTAATCTCAAAGTGGTTGCGTGATAAAGTAAATGCTGATAGTAAGTTGGTGGTAAATCTTAAACTTAGTGTGAGTGGAGTGTATTGATCACTTCTCCTATAAAGTTTGGAAGGTGATGTTTTTTTGAGCTATCGAAGCTGTCATTTCTATGTAGGTTAAAGTGAGGTAGGATGTGAACAAAGTTGTATATTGTATAACTCACTCTATTCTATCGTCGTTATCTAATCACTTTTGTCAAAGTGTTTGTATGTTGTAATTGATAATTCTTTAGACGAGAATCTTTTTTTTTTACACATTTTTTTCTGAAAATGTTCCTCTCTTCAAACTACCTGTAACTGCTCCATCTTTCTATTAATACGACCCGGTGATTTAACGTTGCTCTATAATATGTACTCTAAGTTATAAGTAATTTTGTTTGTTATCTTATTATGAATATATATTCCTTGTAGAGTAGCCGAAACTGTGGATGAATTTCGTCTTGTCAGGTCATGTTGATAATAGGATAAGGTCGTAGGTATCCTGTACATTTCCTTCATCAATAATTGTGCGTGTATCTTTATCGTATTAATTATTCATTATTTGTCTCTTAGAATGTTACACCATGTATTCTAACCTTTCATCTCCGTGTGAATGTTATTGTGTTAACAATCTGTTAATACTATGGTAATGACATGGAAGATCTATTTCTATTAATCTCATCTCTTTTTGATATTTATGTTTAATAGAGACATAGTACTTATCTCCGGTGATATGGTGTAGCTTTTATTATATTATTGACTGACAGAGGTGATTGTATTTGCACGATTGTATGCGAACTGCTCATTGGTTCGAATATCTTGACTTATGACATCATGGGAATTCTAGCTGGTATAGTCAACCTGTTTATTACATATGATACTTCTCCTTCTCAGTTATAAGATTTGTTTGCTGAGTTTTTACCTAATTTTGGTATTCCTTAATATGCTGTAGATAATATTCCGTACTGTAAGTATTCATCAAACCACTTTAAATGAGCGTTGAATGGACCAGCCAAGTATATTATGCATTCTCGAGAGGCAAAAGATATATGACTTGATTTTGCATATAAAATAACAACCCGTTCTAGATGTCATTATAAAGTGGAGTAATCTGTGTGCTGAAATTGATTAAAGCTTGTTATACATTAACAAAGTAAACATGAACAGAAGGACTGGTTCTTATCAGCTTTATTTTTCTCTTTATTATTATTATTCATTTTAATTATTGTCATAATAATAATCTATAGTTATATATGTAGCTCACTGGTTATGCTAACGTACACCTAGTTTGCAAGTTCTGTGATCGTGATTAGGCAATAGGCGTTCTGTGATCGTGATTACGGGCAATAGGACTCCGGTACGCATTCTTCTCTTCCTGCAACATATCAAGCCTAACAGAAATAGGTGTCATTATTTTTCGGAGTATTCCGCATTACCTCCTTATCACTTATTATTAATACTGGAAGACAAGGCTGTTGCTCCACACAAATGTTGGTTGATCTGTGTCATGTGACCATCAAGGTTCTTAAGCAGGGCCTTTATAGAATCGCATTTAAGGATGTAAGAACGAGACGCTCCAGGTGAAAGCACGTATATGACGGGTACTTTAAGCGTTGTTCCAACTTCCTTCTTAATTCTCGCAGCAGTTGCATTTTTCCTGTTTTGGGCATTCCACATTGCCTGTGCTTTGGTACGTGTGTATTAAGATGGATCCTTGGCCACCAGAGGGACCAGCGGGAACATTTTCTAAAACGATCCCTAGTAGCCAAGATGTTTAATGATATAACGGAAATGCAATAGGGCGATTAAAGTTTAACATAAGAGTTAAGTGCTCATTTTCTTCAAACTGTAAACTCAAGTGTTCGTTTTCTCCAGAATTCATGTGACTCTAATTTGCTCCATCTTTTCACGCGTAACCACTATCTCTGCAATCGGTGCCTGTTTTTCTTCCTCTTCGCACCCGTTTCTGTTATGAGCAACCCCAGAAAGGGCATGCACCCGAAATTCTGCACCACTATCTGTTTTTATTCAGACAAACCCAAAAAAAATTTTTTTAGTCTACATGTTTGCTTATAATTCTGGAGTTTAATTTTTTTCTCAGCAGTACGTTCATTTATTTTCATATCGATTTTTTCTGACTTTATGCTCCAATGGCCAAAATTGTTTTATGGAATATCCGTTAATATTGTTTGGCTTAGCAGCTGTTGCTGGTCTGAGAAAAAACAGACAACTCTGTACGGCAAGGACAGCCTTTCTCTCTTCAAAGTATTCAAATTAATTCAGTGAACCGTCATCCCCAGAAAACTCCTTTTTGTTGTTCCCAGTCCAGCTGTCTGCGGTTGTGACCACATAACTGACCTTAAATAATGTTGGTTAAATCAGCCTTCCCTATTATCCATATGACATCAAGATCCCTCATCACTTTTCTTCTGGAGGGGAGGTGGAAATCAGAGTTCAGGTAGGACAGGAATTCGACTAAGACCTCAGACTCTACAATGTGCATAGGCCCAATGTCATGTAGCATAAATCTAGAAGCAAAAATTTTGATGAGAAATGATATTAATGACAAATGAACTTGGTATTTCAAATTCGAAAATTTTTGTATGTGTTATGTATACAACATGATATTTTCCCCTTTGCAATGTTTGTCTTCCTCCCTTAAAATAGCATGGTGTATATAAATAGCCTGGGTCAGTGTTCGACGTATGGTTACTCTCGTTGAAGAAGAATATCCGAACGTGCCATCTGGTTGATGTCTTATTCTCTATCTGCCATAAATATATATATCAATATTTCCTCTTGAGTCTCTGGTGATGCATATTAACTCTCCATGTGTGTGTGGTTATATTTTGCTCTCTCAGAAGACGCTCAGCGCGTCGTGATGGCATATGTTACTCTCGTGTATTTGATCGCGAATTATATATATCCTTGGCTTGCTCATCCCTCTGAGTAACGAGACATGGGTATATTGTTACGGATATCCGGTCTTTGGTAACGGTCCAAACGCCCTGTGCTTTGTTGCATATAATGGTGAAAGTTCTCTCTTCTCAGTCATTGTATGTCATAATAATGTGTGTTGTAAATATATGTCCATCGTGTGTGTTATTATTACTCCTCTCTCTGCTTATTTATTCTGATATGTAGTTATTATTGATTCCTTTATTTATTACGAATTAGAGCCATTGTTCTACTCTCTTGTAGCCCTTTTGCTATACATCTTATTATTACTATTCTTATTATGTAAACGTATATTCACGGGATTATTATTTTTATTTTTATTATTATATTATTTTTATTATTATTTTATTATTATTATTATTATTTATTATTATTTTAACTATAGTAACCAAAAAAAAGGTAAAGGCGGATATATATTATAGTATAGCTTATATATATATATATTTATATATATTATATACGTATATATATATATTATATATATTAATATATATTATATATATGTATATATATATAATGACTAAAAATAATCTATTTTTACATAAATAAAATTTATATAAAATAAATCTTTTATATATATTTATTTAATTTTGATATGGTGTGGTAGTATAATTTCTCAACGCACGTTTGCTTTCTAGTCAAATTTTTCAGGAGGAAATATTATTATTATTTTTTTTTTTTTTTGTTTGAATGCCATGCGTACCAGCTCCCCGGGGGGCCCCCCCCCTTCGCTTTAAGTATGCCACGAGAACCGATCCCGCTATAGCATTTATCGTCGCCTACTACATAGATAGTATTCTCTCATTATCTGGACGACGAGTTCTAGCAATAGCTTTGTGCGTGTGTGCTTATGGATGAAGTGTCTCTCTCTCTTTCTTGTGTCGTGTGTGTGTCCCTGGCTGCCGAACCTCGTCCGGCTCCCTGTCTCTGATATTCAACTATACTTCGCGATGTCATTGAGTGTTATCCCATTGGACATTGAAATGTAATTTGAATTGACTGGTCCCGTAAAAAAGCTGAGGTAGAGCTCAATTTACACCTTATTTATGATATTCGTTCCTCTCTGCATCGAGGTCCTGGAGCGTTGCATGAGGCTCTCTGGCGTTATGTTTGGTTTGCTAATTAGTGCATAATATGCGCAATCGACACCAGTGTCTCGATATGTTATAGCGTCTCTGAGGTTTGGTATATGTATTATTTTTAATTTCTCGGTAGTTCAAGAAAATCGAAGCCAAGGTGTTACTTTACTCAATCCCAGGAGCTTTGTTTTGTTCAGTGTAATATTTATTTATTTTTATAAAAAGGGTCTGTATCACCTTCACTGTTCGGTGTGTTATTCGTCAAAGTGTTATATTATTTAACGTTAAATAAAGCAATATTTTTAGTAATGTTAAAAAGTGTATTTATCTATATATTTTTAGATGGTAGTTGAGTTGTCCGAGATCATATTTATTTGTGAAGTAGCAGGAGATTTTTTCATGCATTACTTTTGGTATTCCTTGTGGTAACTTCAACAATTGGTATTTCATAGTGGCTTACATAAAGTTTTTATTAATTATGAATTATTTTTTTTTTGACATCGATGTATTATAATAATATTTTATTTTTTCAGTTATATATTTTGAAAAAAAAATATGTATTTATATATTAATAATAACGATCAAATATAAAGTCATCTTAATTATAATTTTTATTTTGCTTTTTATTTAATTTTTTTTTTCATTTATTTTATTTGTGTAGTGTTGCTTTTATTTTTCTTTTTTTTGTTATTATTATATGGTTCTTTTTTTAATTCGTTCAACGTTCATTTTTAATTTTGAATCCAGGAATAAAAGTATTTGCGACGGCGTCGTTTGACGGAATAAATTATCAGAAGAGTTCTTTGTTTTATAGGATATAGTCAGCAGCAGGCACCTACTTAAAATATGACCGCTTGCATGTTTTTATTTATATTTTTAGATTTAAGGCATAATGAAAATTATTTTTATTTGGTTTAAGCTAAAACGAATCATCTATACATTTATCTCTAGTGTTTAAGTTTTTAAAGAAATCTAATAATTTTAATATTGTCATTTTTTTTTTCTTAAATAATATATAATTGCGTTGAGGATATGTTATTGTCTTTTTATACTACACTATGTATTGTATATATATTATTATATATGATTAATAATATAAAAATAAGAACAATATTCTATTATAGATATATATATATATACTATTATACTATTATTTATTAAGTATTATTAGTATATTAGTATTTAGTATATATAATATATATATAAGTATAAGTATAATATATATATATATATATATATTATATTATATACATATATATATATACTATTATAATAATTTTATATATATTATTAAATATATTTATATATTGTAATTCATTATATATATTATATATATTATAATACTGTATATATATATATATTATATTTACTATATTATATATATAGTTATATTATATATAATATATACTATATTTAGTAATATTATATATATTATATATTATTTTTATATATATTATTGATCTTGCACCTACATTCTTACATATAAAGGCTTATTTATTTACTCATATTGTGTATATTATTTACTGAAGCATATGTTATTATTTTTTTTTATTTTTCTGTTATTAATAAAATGATTTTTTAAATATGATCCGGCCCGTGTTCCCTATTACTTACACATGTTGTGCTTTTATTTTTCTATTTTAAATTTGAGATGCTACAAAAAATTTGGTAGCGTTTATTTATATTTTAAATTGTCCGGAGGTGTAACAATATTTGGAAGGGTTTATCGTAATATAATTAGGTACTAATAACTATACTAATCTTGTACTGATCTAATATAAAACGAACTCGGGGTTTCTTTTTTCTGCTCTCTCAGTTGACCATTAGTTGCTGTTGGTATTTTCTCATTGAGATAGGTTGAGTCATAATAATAATAATAATAATAATAATAATAATAATAATAATAATAATAATAATAATAATAATAATAATAATAATAATAATAATAATAATAATAATAATAATAATAATAATAATAATAATAATAATAATAATAATAATAATAATAATAAAGAGTAATAATAATAATAATAATAATAATAATATAATTAATAATAATAATAATATATTAATAATAACAATAATAAAGAGTTACATATGTTAAAATCTTTTCAACGTGGTTAACATGTCATCGCCATTATCTAGAAGCTGAACCTTTTGTGTTGGATATCCCTATCCTGGGGGCCTGGCCGTGGAATTTTTGCTGAGATATAACAAGTAAGATTTGGATGGTGCTATATGACACGACATTTATGGAATGTATTCTGTTAGTTTTTTAACCTGTTAGTTGTGACACCACTTATATATAGTTAACCTCCTTGGTTCTCCTACTGATAAATCTTTCTGGCCTCTTGCCAAAAACATCTCTAACAACTTCTGTAAATCTGCCTTTCCTCCTCTTATTCGATCTGATGGCTCCGTCGCTAGCTCTCCAACTGAAAAGGCCAATCTATTCGGCCTCCTATTTTCCTCTAACTCAACCCTGGACGATTCTGGCATTCCTCCTCCTCCTTCTTCTCCTCTCAGGTGTCCTATGTCTTTGCCTGTGATTACATTTGATCGGGTGCTTGGGGCTCCTGAGATCTATGAACGTAGAAGGCGGGTGGCCCTGGATGGGCATTCCTCCCGAGTTTGAGGGAATGTGGCTTACGTGCTGACCCCGCCCCTCGTTCAACATTTCTCTATGTCTCATACTAGCACTTATTCCCTCAGTGTTGGAAGTCACGCATATGTCCAACCTATTGCCGAAAAAAGGAAGCCGACTCTTGAATCCTTACATTACTTATGCGCCTATAGCTCTTACTTGTATTGCGTATCTAAGATCTTTGAAACCTTCTTAAAAACTTTCACTTCTTAGACCATCTGGACACTCATTCCGACTCTTTCGAT
The DNA here is from genome assembly GCA_015478945.1 of Trachelipus rathkii. Classification (NCBI taxonomy): domain Eukaryota; kingdom Metazoa; phylum Arthropoda; class Malacostraca; order Isopoda; family Trachelipodidae; genus Trachelipus; species Trachelipus rathkii. Next base: position 1,711 of record JABUQX010047426.1, on the reverse strand, counting down.
ACGCCAGTATGGCTTTCGGAGTTCAAGGTCTACTGACGATATACCGATTTATATATACCGATTTATGGTTTTCCGCTCTTAAAGAGAAATACGGGGGACTTGACCACGATGCGTTTTAGGGGCGGCTTGACATATCAAGCATTTGACCGGGTTTGGCACGCTTCACTGCTCTCCATCACTGCTCTCCAAGCTCGCCCTCCTTTGGGTTTCTGCGCTTCTCTTTGCGTTACTTATGTCGAGCGTTCTGTTCAAGTCTTGTTTCACTCAATAATCTTTGCTGGGTTGAGTGGAGCGACTTCTTCTTCTTGTTCTATCAATCAATAGTGGTGTTTCCTCAGGGTTCTGTCTTACTTCTTACTTTATTGCCTACTTTTCAGTTAAAATGATCTTCTCACCTGTGCTGACATCTAACTCTATCCATTGCCTATGCCCGATTGACTCGACCCTTTTGCTTCTTCAACTCATTTCAATCTTTCCGATTCTATTTTACTTCTGAGAGATTGCCTCTCGTCTCAATCTTCCCGATTCTATTCTACGCTGATCTGGATAGAATTTCCGATTGGGCTCGTCTCAACTCAGTGAATTTATTTCTTTAAAAACTCAACCTCTACAAAGTCTCCCTTTCCGAAAACACCCTTCATAACTTTACTTATCTTTTCGCGGTTCTCTCGTCGTCTCTCCCTGTTGACAATATAAAACATTCTTGTATTCAACATAAAACAAAAAAAATGTCTGATACACATAGCACCGTTGGAAAGAAAAGAGACTAAAATTTCAGATAAGTTTCCCAACAACAATAAATATCTACAAGTTTACAATTCATATTAAATATTATTTCACAAAACAAACTATTTATATTCTGTAATTTCTTAGTGAGATTAGATTAGATTATTATGGTGGTGGCCTCTATTGGGGCCCCTTGTCAAATGAAAATATTAAAATAATAATAAAGTAATTTTTTGTTCTAATAATTTTAAAATAAAATATGAGTAAAATATATTAGTAGAGACAATATCTGGAATTATATTCACAATACATAACTCTTAGGACTTTTAATTAAGTTAAAGAATTCAGATAATTAATAAAACTCTTTCCAAGTTCTTTATAAAAAGATCAATCAAAATATGTTAACGTAATTCTTTATTCTATTCATTAAATATATTTTCAAACATTTTTAAAAAATTAATTGAAATAATAATAAATTAATAACTTCAACTATAATTAATACTATAATTGAATCATAATTGCGCCCAGTAGAATATCTCATATAATAGCACTTTTACTATTGTTTTCTTTTTCATACGATGCTTTTTTTTCTAAAATAGAAGCGTTATTACCATGCTGGACGGAAATAAAAGACTAGTACTTACGTTTGTGTGCTAACTTATTTTTTACGACGCAGTCAAAGGAAAATTCACTTACGGACTTTAAAAGAATTGTTAAAGGCAAACAAATCTCTCAAGAGATTAAAATTCTTTTCCCGACAAAACCACTCAGCCGTTTACGCACCGTGAAAGGTGGCCTGATATGTGTAACGTATATATATATATAAACAACAAAGTAAAAGTAATAATATAAATAGTATATAGCTATGTGTCTTCTTCATCATAGATAGTTTTCTGAAGAAATAAAATTTAGGCTTATAAATCGATCTACAGAATGCTGTATGTATCGAGTAATAACTAATATATAATGATAATCACAATATTGC
>JABUQX010047425.1:20000-24669 GCA_015478945.1 Trachelipus rathkii | reverse complement strand
GAGAGAGATGTAAAAGATGAACATCGACTGCTTCACAACCTATTGTATTGGTTTCATAATTACTCTAAAAAATATAAGGGAATGTATCGGAAAGGAAGAGCTGATTGTATATATTATATATTATATATATATAATATATATATATATATATATATATATATATATTATATATATATATATATATATATATATATATTTATTATATATATATATATATATATATATATATATATTAATTAAATATATATATTTATTATATTAAGAAAATAAATGAAGAAAATAATAAAAATTTGAAATAACAAAAATGATGTAATGAAAATTTACACATATATCATAAAGAATTATTTTCGCGACGCGTAGTAAATATTACGCCGGCGGGTTCATTGCGTCGGTTCCGCACCGGGGGCGCGCTTGCGGGCGCTCTTTGCGTTGGCTTCCACGTGTCTACTATAATCTAGTGAATTAAATTATTATCTATTCTACGTGAAAATTAAGTAATTATTCCTCAATGTAAGTATTAATTAATATAATATACACTTAGTAAAAATAAAACATTTTTTTAAATACAATCAGAGAACTTGTGCACCGCTTAACAGCTAAAACGACTATGATATTTTAAAATGAGTTGGGTCTAAAAGATATAAAACACACCTGCTGAAATACAAAGTTTTAAAGAACTAAGTTAATTTTCATCCAATCACAGGTAAGGCTCAGGATACGTAAAGAACATGTTTTTACATACCTTAAACCAAAAAGCGATAAATAATTCTCGACCAATCACATGCGCAGTCATATAGAGATAAGGATTACTCCGTCCATTCACAAGAAAGGAAAGCATTTCCTTCTTACCTGCTTAAAGGATCTTACCGATCCAGCATGTTTCAGTTTGAAATATATTTATAAAAATAATAATAACATTCTCGATTCTTGTCTATACTGGAATACCTTTTGACCTGGTATAGGCTTAAATCAGCCCTGGGTACAAAAAGGCTTATCCTAGATTTTGGCCTAAATTTAGGAATAAATTTAGGATTAAAGTAGTTTTCAACCAATTTTTTACAGAAAGAGGTTCAGTTTTTCGTATCTGTAAGAATGAGCGCTGTCTGTGTTTTTTTTCGTGTTGGTTGTCCAATGTACATAGAAATGCTAATAATATAATAATAATTAATAACAATAATAATAATAATAATAATAATAATAATAATAATAATAATAATAATAATAATAATAATAATAATAATAATAATAATAATAATAATAATAATAATAATAAATATTAATAATAATAATATAATAATAATAATATAATAATAATAATATAATAATAATAATAATAATAATAATATAATAATTATAATTATAATAATTATAATAATAGCGGCTGGTTCACAGTTTTTAGCTGAGATCCCATGAGTGTTACCAAATGTAAGTGGGAATAATTGTTATTTTTAATAAAAACCTAGAATGATTTTAATAAAATACATGTTATGTTAACAGAGAAGAACTTATTTTGCTATTTTTATACTTATTACATGGCTAAAGATGACGTAAAGCAGTAAGTCAATAAGAACAAAACGTGGTATAGCTTACTTTAGAGGGCTTGCTAGGGGTCTTGCCTTTATTTGATTTACTGATTTTATTGCTTTAAATTCGTAAAATATGTTTTTTAATAAAATTTCATAAATTTTAATACAAAATTATTTTAAAACTTGATAGTTTTATAAATTTATAAACACAAAGTAATTTAACAGTTAATAATAATATATTCCTTTGTTTTCAAAGATAATGATTTAGTAAAGAAGTTTTAAGAAACTTTGAAAACTATTTAAAGTTATAATTGAATTAGTATATAAATGCACGTGTTTAATTAAAACTGAAAATGTATTTAATAAATTAAATTATATGTTATGTTCATACAAAAGAACTTACCTTCTCAGCATATAAAGGATCCGTGTGTGTGTACAAGAGTGTGGCTGTGTGTGGTGTGTGCGCGTGAGTGTGTGTGTGTGTGTTGGAATGTCAATGTACATAGAATGATAATAATAGCCATGAAGTAAAATAACTGGAGGTAAACCTAAAATATATAATAATAATAATATATATCTAATAATATATAATAATAATAATATAATATAATAATAATAATAATAATAATAATAATAATATAATAATAATAATAATAATAATAATAAAACAAATACGCGTTAGTTAAAAAACTTTTTAAATAATTTTAATTACAGTGGGTGATAATATAATGTAAAGGATTTAATTAAAAACATAAAAGTTTGTAATACAATAGTCTCATTGTATATTAAAATATGAATGTAAAGCAGTAAAAAACAGTAAAGCAGTATAAGGCCAAGTAAAAGCAAGTAAATACAAAGTGACGTGTGCCCTACTTTATCCTCTTTGTTGCTAGCAATGCGCTATTGATTTATTGTTTTTACTGATTTAAGGTCAGTAAAGTATATGTTTTTTTAATAAAATTTCGTGTCCCAATTTAGGTAAATAAAATGATTATATAACGTGCACTCTGGGTTCTTCTTACGTTACAATTTTTAAAAATTTACAAATAATAATAATAAAATAATAATAAAAATAATAATAAAAATAATAATAATATAAATAATAATAATAAAATAATAATAAAAATAATAATAATAAAAATAATAATAAAAATAATAATAATAATAATAATAATAAAAATAATAATAAAAATAATAATAAAAAAAATAATAAAATAATAATAATATAACATAAATAATAATAATTAAAATTAAAATAAAAAATAATAATATATAAATAATAATAATAAAAATATTAATAAAAATAATAATAATAAATAATAATAATAATAAAAAAAATAATAATAATAATAATAATAAAAATAATAATAATAATAATATAAATAATAATAATAATAATAATAATAATAATAATAATAATAATAATAATAATAATAATAAATGCAGTAAAGCAGTAAAGCAGTAAAACAAAGCCTTACTAATCCCCTTGTTGCTATGCAATAGAGCTATTGATTTACTGCTTTACTGCTTTAAGGTCTGTAAAGTATATTTTTTTAATAAAATTTAGTACAATTTTAATAAAATTTAATGAATTTATAACAGACAATCTGTGTTTTTCTTCTTACATTACAATTTATAAATAAAAAATGTATTAAAACAAAAATAAAAAATATAAAAGAAAACATAATGGGTATAAATATATGATGTAAAGCAGTAAAGCAGTAAAGCAGTAAAGCAGTAAAGCAGTTAAACGCACGTAAACAATCAAAGGCTTACTTATTCTCTGTTGCCTAGGCCATCTGCAGCTATTGATTTACTGTTTACTGCTTTACAACGGCTCTCGTAAAGCTACATACTGTTTTTAATAAAAAATGTTCTGTGTATGAAAGTGAAATGAATGACTCATCAGTAATATTTGAAAGACAATCTCTGTTGAATAGTTTTCATTGGATATCACAACTATGAAATATTTATTGTTCACGCGGCGCGGAAATATTGTGCCTGCGGGCGCCCGCGGCGGTTACTTGCCTGCGCCGGTCGCCGCCGCGGCCGGTTACGCGGCAAATATTGGCGACCTGCGCGCACCCCGCACGCTTCGGGCGTGAACGCGGCAGGCGGGAACGCGGCGGGCGGGAACGCGGCGGGAAACGGGACGGGAAACGGAAAGGGTGGAATGAGGAGTCATCCTAGCAACTTATAATACACACCCATCGAGTCCTCATACCTTATAACATAGGGGTAGTCACCAATATTAGGTCTATTCTATGATGTAGGGTAGGGTAGGCTAGAAAAGGCTAGAAATAAAAAATCCTAAGCAAACTTATAATAATAACAAATCGTAATCCCTCTACCTCATAACATAGGGGTAGGCACCAATATTAGTGCTATTCTATGATCAGGGTAGGCTAGAAAAAGCTAACTCATACTAGGAAGCATCCTAGCAACTTATAATATACACCAATCGATTCCTCATACCTTATAACCTAGGGGTAGACACCAATATTAGGGCTATTCTCGGGCTCATGGGCGGCTAAGAAAAGGCTTTGAAAAAAATGGCACTCACTTGGCACTCATAATGTGCATCAGTTGGCACTATGTGGCACTCACTTGGCATTATGTGGCACTCACTTGGCACTCACCTGGCACTCACCTGGCACTCGTCTGACACACCTAGGGATCTCATAGGACAACCCTAGACACTCCTTACGGTGATTGGGAACCATCAAAGTTGAACCGTCCAAAAGCTTGAACCATTCAATAATCTTGAGTAATCAAAGGTGAACACATCATAATAGGTTGCCATCACAAGATGAACCATCATATAGGTGCATCAAAGATTGAACCATCAAGATAGGCACCATCAAAGTTGAACCATCAAAGTTGAGCAATCAAAGTTGAGCCATCAAAGTGAGCCACAAAAGTTTGACGCCATCCCAAAGATGAGCATCAAGATGAGGCATCAAAAAAGATGAGGCAATAAAGATGAGGGCATCAAAGATGAGTCATCAAAGCTGAGGTAACAAAGTTGAGACATCAAAGTTGGAGACATCAAAGCCTGAGGCATCAAAGCTGATGGCATCAAAGTTGAGGCATCAAAGCTGAGGCATCAAAGCTAAGGCATCAAAGCTGAGGATGACAAGAGT
>JABUQX010047424.1:7500-26759 GCA_015478945.1 Trachelipus rathkii | reverse complement strand
AGAATTGATATAAGAGAGGATATAAAATCGTATAGAGAGTTTGGGTGGTGTTTGAAGAAAGGGTAAATGAAACAGAGAATAAATGAAAGTAGTTGAGAGGTCCTTGGTCATGTGAGAAAGGTATGAATGATGTTAGGTTGGTTTTGGGATTGTTAATGCGGATTGTATAGCCAGTGGTTGTGAGTGTGTTGGGAAATACCGCCCCATCCGACCCGGTGTGGAGACCGAAGAGAAAGTGGATTGAGGCGGTGAACGAATGTCTGAAGGATAGAAATGTGAGTTTGGCAAAGGCGAGAATAAAGGTGCATGATAGTAGAGAATGGCGGATGAACCTTTACATTGACGATTTACCATAGTGAGGGTCCGGCGCGGTCCCATGAAGCTCTAGAGGTGGATTTTTTGTCTGTGACGAGTCTCCACTAATTAATGGTACAGAGGGGCGGTAAGGCTGGACTTTCTTTTCGACGTTTGTCATGTTCTTCCTACTGCTTTTTCTTTTCCGATGCTTTGTACAGCACCTTACCCCCAATCTTGGGGCAAAGAGGAAGGTGGAGAAAGAAAGAAAGAAAGATATATATATAATATATATATATATTATATATAATATATATATATATAATAATATATATATATATAATATATATATATATATATATACTATATATTTATATATATATATATTATATTCTCTCTTCATCCTCCTTTTTATTTCCCAAGATTGGGAGTAAGAAGGTGCAGTAGCTTGCATCAGAAAAGAAAAGCAACAGTAGAAGAATATGACAAAGTCGAAAAGAAAGCCCAGCCTTACCGCACCCCTCTGTATTATTAATTAGTGAGAAACTTGTCTCAGTCAAAAATCCCACCCTAGAGCCTCATGGGACCGCGACGGACCCTCACAATGGTAGATCGTCAATGTAAGGGTTCATACCTTGGCCCAGGTGGGCCACAACCGTACCCCCCTCACAAAACCCCCCCATTCACTCCTGTTATACACCTTCTTCGTATATCATATATTATATAATATATATATATATATTATATATAGATATTATATATATATATATAATAGTATATATATATTAATAATATAGTATATTATATATATATATATTATATATATATATATATATATTTATTATATACAGGGTTCACACTTTCTGGGAAGTGTCAGGGAAAGTCAGGAAAAAAATTTGGTCAGGGAAAGTCAGGGGAAACGTTTTAAAATATGCTGAAAGTCAGGGAAATTCCAAAAAAGTCAGGGAAATTTTTAAAATTTCAAAACATAAGAAATCCATGGACCAAGTTTCATATTTTTGATATATTTTTTTTTCCCTTACGTAATGTGGAATGAGAGGATGTATTTTGATAAGTGAATGAAAAGGATGGGCGAGGAATGGCATTCCATAAATCTACTTCTATTCTGTTTCTTTCTACTTTTAGTTCACTATTACCTACTATTCTTCCTATTGCTGTTCGTAGAAGTTGTTCCAAGTTCATTCTTTCCTTCCGAATGAAGGTGATTGGTATATGGATGTGTTTTAGACTGTATGACTTAGGACTTAATCTGTTTATATCTTTTTTCTTTTTAGATTATACTTTTTGATGGGTGTTTTTTTTTTTTGAGGTTTGACGTGGATTTTTTGTGCAGTTGAAGGTATTTATTATTTATTTATAAAAATAACTTCAAGCAAAAAAAAAAGCTTAACTTTAACGACCAGTGGTTGGACGTCAAACTGAACCTTGGTTCATTCCTGTTCACAGATTTATAATGTCTTGTACTTAATTTTATGGAAAGATTTCTTAAGTCCAGTAAAATGCCTGCTACAACCAACAACTAAGCTTTTGCATTAGATTTACATGACAAACTTGAATGCCAGACTGTGCAAATCAAAATGACAGAAAAGATATTAGAAAGATTTCCTCTGAAGTACAAGCCTGTCCAATGGCTCTCATCATTGGATCCTAGTATAATTTTTCATCAGCCAGAACAAGGGAAACAAAGATTTGATTTATTGCTAGAGGCATTGTACACCAATAACCGAATCACAGATTCTGTTGCTGAGAAAGAAAAAGCCCTATACTCTACTTTGCAGTGAAGCTCATTCTACCCTTTGAATTTAAAACTTCAAAAATTTTTGGATGGTGATTGTCTTTAAAGAGATTTGATGAGTTTTTTTCTTCTATAGCACCTGAGAATAATGTTATGCAGAATTGTGGCAAATTATTAAATTAGGACTGATATTTTCGATGTAAATGCGACAGTGGAAGGAGGGATTTCTATAAATTAAGCAATTTTATTGGAGAATCTGAAATAACATAGTCTGATTTCTTAAAGAAAAGTGCACAATGCTATAAGATCTCATGAAAGAATTCATAAAGTTCCTATCACTCAAAAATTGTGGACAAATGTAAGAGCTGCCCATAGGAGGTATGAAGAACATCTCAAAGAGTAAAACAGAAAGAAAAGGAAGAGAATAAAAAGGTTGAAAAAAGAAAATTATCCATTACAGATCTATAAACTTTGTTAGGCAGAGAAAAGATGTTAAAACTGAGGCTTACAGAAGAAGATGCTATAAATCCAAAAATTCAATGCTTTGAGAAGAAAAAGTTATCTTAATCTCCCCATTTAGAACTTTTTGTGATTACAGTGGACGCTTTTCACCTAGGCTATTATGTAAGCTTTTTAATTTATTTTCTTTTGTATAAATAAAACTGTTCTTTTGGAAAAAATAAAAAGGAGTGCTTTGGACGGCTATGGGTAATGGTATAGGCTGATTACTAAAAAAAAAATCATTTTTTTAAAATATACAATCCATGAGGATGAACCAATTTCTTAAAGTAAATATTTCAATAATTAATGTATGAACTGAGTAAATAGGCTGCCGAATAATTAATTAATAGATTATTTTATACCCAAAAATAACGAACACGTTGGTCAGGGAAAATTTGCGGATTTTGTCAGGGAAAGTCAGGGAAATCAAAGAAATCAAAATTTTCAAAAATTGTAGTGTGAACCCTGATATATATATATATATATAATTATAATAATATATATATTATATATATATTATATATATATTATATATATATATATATAATAATATATATATAATATATATATTATATATATATATATTATATATATATATATATATATATATATTATATATATTATATATATATATATATTATAATATTATATTATATATAATAATATATATATATAATATATATATATATATATATATATATATATATATATATATATATATATATATGTATATATATATGATTATATATTGCAGTGCTGAAATGTCCTTGACATTTTTAATGGTGCAGTTTTCTCTTTTGCGTTCAATTCTTTACACACTTCATCCTCCAGAGCAAACATATTTACTGCACCACCATTTTATCCACATTAATCATATACACATGATTAAAGTACACACCCCTCTTCTAGATAACACTTTACAGACATCCCGTAACTTTTTTTTAACCTTTTTCCATTATTTTTTTCCCCCTGGTTGTGGGAGAAAGAATTGCCCACATCGTATGTCCGCGTGTCGTAGAAGGCGACTAAGGGACGGTGGTAGTTGGGTTGGCTGACCACTACCACTTATCTCTTGCCAGGAATGCTAATGCATGCCTCGGAGAAGGTCGTGATCGCCGTAAACGGCTTTCTATCTTTTGGCGAAAATGTATGAATCGTATGGGTACATGGAATGTCAGAGGAATAAATGTTGAGGAGAAGAGGAGATAGGTGATGGATGTATTTAGAAAGGGCAAATTGATTTGCGCTGTGACTGAAAACAAAGATGAAAGGAAACAGTTTGAAGATGAGTGGTGTGGTGTGAACTGTGTTTGTGCTGGTGTGGAAAAGAATGAGAGGGGAGAGAAGGAGTTGCAATTCTGATGAGTGACCTGTGGTACAGAGCTATGGTAGACTTTGTGTGTGTGAGTTCTAGAATTTAATGGTTATTTTAAGTTGAAAAGGTCAAGGTATGTGTGGTCTGTGACGTATGTCCATTCTGTGTGAAACGTTGAAGAGAGTACGATTCTTTGGGATAATCTGAATGATGTTTGGATGGGCTGGTAGTAGGAAGCTTCAAGATTGTAGTGTTGGGGGACCTGAAAATGGTTGGATAGGTGATCAAAAAAGGGATTGGAATAACAGGTGGTTTTGGGTTGTCGGGAGAAAATGAGAATGGTAGGGAAGGTGATTGATTTTTGGGCGATAAGAGAGGTATGTGTGTAGTAATACTTTCTTTAAACAGGGAGTATCCATAAAAGTTATACTAGAGTTGGTGTAGGTAGAGATGGTATCGAAGTGAAAAGTAATGATTGATTTGTGTTTGGTGAGAAGTGAGATGTGAAGTATTGTGTTGGATGTTAAATACAGTGAGGGGTTTAGGAATGGGATTATCGGATGCATTATGTTGTTCTATGTAATTAAGTTAGTAGGGCTTGGATGGGAGAGGAAGGTGATCGAAAGGAAGTAGGTAAAATAAGAGTGAGAAGTTAAGTGAACAAGACAATAAGGATAAGTATGTAAGAGCACTCGCTAGTAAATCGGTTGAATGTGAACAAGTTGATTCTGAACAAATCTGGGAGCAAATGAAGGAAGGAATTGTTAGTAGTGCAAAGGGAGTATGTGGATGTGCATAAAGTAGGAAGTAAGAATGTTAACAGTGAAATGGTGGAATGAAGAGGTGATGAAGCGGTTAAAGGTAAAAAAGAAGTGTTGTTGAATGTAGTAAAAGCAAATGATGAAGACTCAAAAGAAAGATGCTTGGAATATATAAGGAGGAAAAAAAGAATACTAAAAAGGTGCATACGTAGCAGGAGAAAACAAGAGGTAAATGAACAGTTTGGAAGGAGATGAATAAGGACTTACAAGGAATAGGAAGAAGCTCTTCTGGAAGGAAAGCCCGAAAGGTTAAGAATGAGAATAAGGGGAAACCTGTTAGAATTAATGGAATAGGGATTAGTGCTTTGAAATGATGAAATGGATGTGAGGGGCGTGTGTGGAAAGAACACTTCGAAATCTGCACAATATTAACAGAATGAAGAGGTGATAGTGAAGTGTGTGGGGTGGGTTTGATGTGCAAGAAGGAATAGGATTTTGCGGGGATAGAGTTCATTAGTTAGGAGGGTATTAGGTTATTACGTGAAGAAAAGTTGAAGAATGGTAAATCTGCAGGAGTATAGATGAAATTACTGGCTGAAATGATCAAGAATGAGTCGAGATGCGTGATGATTGGATTTGGAGTTGTGTAATAAAGCGTTTATGGAGGGTTAGTTCCGAGGATTTGGAGGAGAGCGGTAATAGTACCTTATATAAGGTTAAGGCAGAAAAAGGGGAACTGTTTAGAAATTACTAGTGGGATAAGTTTATTGTGTGTTTGTAGGAAGAGGTATATGCTGGTATTTTGGTCGAAAGAGTGCGTGGCGAGTGACTGAAGAACTGATTGGTGAAGAAACAAGGTGCGTTTAGGAGTGGTAGAGGATGTGTGGATCAAATCTTTACATTAAACAAATGATTGAGGAAATGAATGAGAAAGAAGAATAAATTGTATTAGGTTTTATGGATTTACAGGCGTATGATAGAGTTAATTAATAGGGAAGCTTATGGCAGGTTGTTAGTGATAATGGTGTGGTGGTATAGGCTCTGAAGGAATCATAAGTATCGATGACGATGTTGAAGCGTGTGTAAGAATTAAATGGTGCAATGCGGATTGGTTTTTAGGATTAATAGCCGAGATGAGACAGGGTTGTTTATTGTCTCCTTGGTTATCCAATTTTGTATATTGGATGGGTATGAAAGAATTCGAAGGGTGGGATGGCAGGGAAATGGTGTTAGAATGATGGAGAATGGGGGAGATGAGTGGAGGGTGCCCTACCTATTATATGCGGAATGATTTGGTTCTGTGTGCCGAATCTGAAGAGGGATTGGTAGAGAAATTTGGCAGGTGTGTAAAAGGAGGGTTTGAAAGTAAAACGTAGATAAGAGTAAGGTTATGGTTGTGGAGTGAGGACAGTCCTCAGTGTGAAGTTATGTTAGATGGTGACAGCTGGAACAAGTGTCTGAGAATAAAATATTTTAGGTTTGTGTTTGGATGAGAAGGAACGGATGATGCAGAAGTGCAGTTAGGAAAGTTGTGAATGGGCGCAGGAAGGTTTGCTTGGTGCAATATAAATCGTAGGTGATGAAAGGGACTAAGCTTGAGTATCTGTCTTACATGAGGTATGTTGTTACCTGTGTTATTGTATAGTAGTGAAACTATGGTCTGGATTAAGAAGTAAGATCTAAGTCAATGTGTTAGATGCAATCTTTTAGGGGCCTGCTATGGTTGAGAAGAATGATAAAATGAGAATGAACTATGTAGAGAGTTGTGCAGGTGTGAAGGAAGTGATAAATGAGAGAATTTAAATGAAAGTATGTGAGTTGGTTTGGTCATGTGGAAAGGATGAATGATAGTCGGTTGGTTAAGCGGGATTTATAAAGTGGCGAGTGTGTTGGAAACCGACCGGCTGGAGATCGAAGAGAAAGTGGATTGGGTCGGTGAACGAATGTCTGAGGAGAGAAATGTTGAGTTTGGCAGAGGCGAGAATAAAGGTGCATAATAGGAGAGATTTGCTGGGGTTTTGTATGTTGGCATGGTTGTGGCCCACCTGGCCAAGAGATGAACCCTTACATTGATGATTTACCATAGTGAGGGTCCGTCTGCGGTCCCATGAAGCTCTATTGTGGATTTTCTGTCTTGACGAGTTCTCATTAATTAATGGTACAGAGGGGGCGGTAAGGCTGGGCTTTCCTTTCGACTTTTGTCGTATTCTTCTACTGTTTTTCTTTGCCGATGCATGACACGCACCTTACCCCCACTTGGGGCAAAGAGGAAGATAAAGAAAGAAAGAAAAGTATATATATATATATTATTTATTTAATATATATAGTATATATATATTTATATATATATATATTATATATATATATATAATATTATATATATATATATATATATATATATATAATATATTTATATAAAGAGAAGAAATATATATATAGATAATATATATATATATATATATATATATATATCACAGATGGGTTTTCTGTGAATTTGTAATAATGATGCCTTGGAGTTTGTGGCGCAAAACAGACACGCTTATCTTTTAAATATTTATTTCCAATCCACCAGTTGGTTGCCTAAAATACAAATTATGCAAATTAATATAAGAACATACAAAACTAAAAATAAAAAAAAATTACATAAATGAGGTCTTCCTTGTTCGCGAGACCATAAAAAAAAGAACAAAAATTTAAAACTGCACCAAGAAACAAAAGTAGCAGTCTTTTCCCTTTTTCTTTTGTAGGGAACTCTTTCAAAGGTGAGTATATCAAAAACTTTAATTATTACAAAATTAGAAACAAAAAGCTTTAAGGAGTACAAGATTGAGAAAACTTTATCCAAGCTATACTGAGGAATAAAATTAAACTTTAAAAATCGATTCGAAGTGTAATAGCTCAGATTTTTATTGCATAAGAATTCAAAGCATCGAAGAGAATAAAATTTTGGAAATTAAAATTTTAAAGTCTTCAAAAAAAATTGAAACTTTACGCCAGAGGAACGGGCGACTTCGCCCGTTTAGTCACTCTCAAATAAAGTTTTATGTTTATTTGAGAGCGTAGAAACCAAAAGACTTAGAGTGTGAGCTATTTCCCTCTAACCGATTACAGCGTGATAAAAGTAATAATAATAATAATAATAACTTTTCAAAACCCAAATTCTTAATATTAAACTTTACCCATATTCTTGATAATAATAATAATAATAATAAAATAATAATAATATAATAATAATAATAATAAATAATAATAATATAATAATAACTATTAAAACTAATAATAATAATAATAATAATAATAATAATAATAATAATAATAATAATAATAATAATAATAATAATAATAATAATAATAATAATAATAATAATAATAATAATAATATGGAGAATGGTAGTAGTTCAAAGGATATTGGCATAAATGTTGCAACTCTAAAATTACTATGAAGAGACGCATAGCTAGATTCTCACTAGGTGCTCAAGGAACAAGTAAATGTCGCATAAGTGGCACTCAATTAACGCTCGTGGAGGGATCAAGCAACCCTCATGATGTGCTCAAGAAGCACTCAAAGGATGTTAAACTGGTGTTAAGTGGAAGATTCTCACGGGACGAGAAGATCATCTACTTACAAATAGGACTTATTTTCTTATTTCAAGTAGTAAAAGAACAAAAATATTAAAACTCACTTAAAATACGACTTATCAGTTAGAGAAAGCTAGATCTATATAGCCTGTGCGACAAGAAGGGTTTCTACTTGCAAATAAGATTTTGATGAAAGCTAATTTCAAGTAGTAAGAAAATAAGTATAAAAATTAAATTTTTGGAAAACACCAAACGGATAGAGGAAGCTAGATCTATATAGCCTGTGCGACAAGAAGGGTTTCTACTTGCAAATAAGATTTTGATGAAAGCTTATTTCAAGTAGTAAGAAAATAAGTATAAAAATTAAATTTTTGGAAAACACCAACAGTTAGAGGAAGCTAGATGTATATAGCCTGTGCGACAAGAAGGGTTTCTACTTAAAAATGGGACTTATATCGAAGTCTCATTTCAAGTAGTAAGAAAATAAGTATAAAAATTAAATTTTTGGAAAACACCAAACGGATAGAGGAAGCTAGATCTATATAGCCTGTGCATCAAGAAGGGTTTCTACTTGCAAATAAGATTTTGAAAAAAACTTATTTCAAGTAGTAAAAAAATAAGTATAAAAATTAAAACTAAGACTAGTCACTTGGGTCCCGATCGTCACTACCCAAGGAATTTTATACGGTATATGGGCTTTAATTCACTGCCACTATGTATAGGATTAAAGAGGAAAATCAGATCCTAGTACGATCCTAACGAATTTCTAACGATATAGGAAAACCAAGAAAAAAATTTTAAAACGTGGTTAACTTACCAGAAAAGAAATTCAAAGATATTGGAGTTAAGAGCAGCACAACAGTTCACCATCTCACGAATATGAAAAATGGTGCTCGTGGAAATTAGCCGGCCAAAAGAGAAAGGGGGAGAGGGAGGGACTGTATCCCGTCAAGGAGGAGAGTTTCAAATGATGCCAAACGTTTTCGTGGAGGAAAAGGGTGTTGAATTTTATTGAAAAAATTCGTGAAAAAAATAACTTTGAAAGAGTTTTAAAATGAAGAATATATAAATAAGGATGCAGAGAGATGTAAAAATCGTTGAACAAAAACAGAGAAAAAGTACTAGGATTAGTAATTAAAAAATAGGTAAACTGGAAACTCGGGAAGACCTTTTATCTGAAAGAAAAAGAGAGGGGGGGGGGGCAGAAAGCATCGTGCGATGGCGATCTACCAATAAGAAAATTTAAAAATAGAGAGGTTATGAAATGGATTTGAATATTATGGTAAGTTTTGAAATGTTCTCTGATTATAAATAATAAATTTTTTTGAGAGATTTTATATATTTTTTAAACAAAATCATGTAAATAAAGAATTTCGAAAATAAAAGCATGTTTTTTCTACTATTTTCTTTTTAACGAAGAAACCTCAATATTAAGTAATTTTAGGTAAAGAGATCCCCTGCTGATGAATAAATGTTTTATAATGTATATCGAATTTTTTGCAGATTATAACGGTTTTGAAGTAAACTATGGACTACTAATGTTGGCGGATATAATAATACATTAAAGAGATTCAGGTGAAACAGGTTATCTTAGAAGTTATGATCGTTAGGGGTGGGATACACAGAAGGTCCCGCTCCTCTTTCAAATCTCGATTTCAATTATAGTGTGTTAAAAACCATTTTTTTTCATGTTTTTTCGTTTTTTTCAGTTTTTTCGCGTTTGGCGAATTAAAGTATTTTTACAGGAAACTCCCAATGTATATAAGAGGGGGCCGGTAATCCTTGAGGTATTCATTTGAGTTATGTGGTTCTTTTCATAATATTGAGGGCCATACCTGAAAACTTAAACATACATATCTCATTTGTTGATATTGGTATAAAAATTACAAGAATGAGTAACTGTTACCCTTTTTGTCCTCGTGTTATATTTCAATCAAATGTGTTTCTACATCACTAATTTGTAGATTGTATCACGACTAGGGTTTTAGTAGACAAGCCAGGATATAAATATCTTACATGTATATAGTAGCTTCTGCTACTTTATCCAAATAAAATTTTTTACTATTATTTCAATTTATTGTTATTAATTATTAATTACAATATTAAATTACTTTAAAACATTTGTTATAATACTTAAAACTATTATACTATAGCGAATAGTCTTTCTCTAAAGTGACAAAATGCATGAAGTTAAATTTAAATCTCTCTCATGTTGCCTTTTTTACTCATTAAAATTATCATTTAAATTTTTATTTTTGTGTGTGTATTTAGAATAAATGAGGGAGATATAGAAAAAGTCGTGACTAATTTAATCAGTTGCTTTGGATATCATCATGTGTTAGAATTCACTAATCACTAGTCCCCCTGCCCAGACCCCTTTGTCACTAAATCTGACTGACTACTGTTGCGGACTTAACTGTGCCAAAGTCCTATATAATAATCACTAACTCTTGTGTATATTATCCCGAGCCTGATCAGCGCTAGCAGCTTTATTTAAATTTGAATAAGAAAGATGGACTTGATCACGTGCTTGATATCATCAGAGTCTTATTGACAGTATCGTGGAAAAATGCTGTATCCTAATATTCACAATTGAAAATGCATAAGTTATAATTCAAAAAGCATTAGTTTTTTCATTTTATAGATAGAGTGGAGCGAATCACCCCTCCTAAAGAGGCGGGGCCCGGCCCCCACAGGACTCTTAAGCTTAGCTGCTTAGCATAATCCATCTTCAGTTGGCAAAATTTTCGAGCCTCTCCATCAGCTTCATATTGGTAGATTATGAGTTAATATAATTATCTAGCTTTTTATATAAAGGTACGTAGAGCGAACGCAAAGAAAGAGTAAGATTTACCATTGCGGAGGAGGCCGTTTGCTGCCTTTTATTCGCTATAAAAGAAGAAGTAAGTCACACTGACTTTTGCAAGACATGAGGAGAGCAAGTTGTGAGAAATTAGACTGATTAAGATATAGAATGTAATGATAAAAAGGTGATTATGAAAAGCTTGGAAACAGAGTTTAGAAACATTAGATAAGCCAGAAACAAAGAAAAATATGAAATATGAAATATGAAATAAGAATAGTAAAAATAAAAATATGGATGAAACCAATTAAAAATTTTTGAAGCCACAAACTCAGAGAGGCTGTACACCTTGTGAAGGAAATTGGAAAACCGAAAAAATTCCAAGATTAGAAGAGACATATTTGCTAAAACTTATGAATAAAATTTCTGCAAGACCTGAGAAAATTCCACAACTTTAATTGAAAAAAGCAGGGAAGGCAAAGAACAAAATTGTTAATCGTTTTTTTTCAGGCGCACTTGAGGGTATTTTGTTCATGAAAAAAAATTTATTATTGAAAAAAAAACGAGGACTTGGATGTTTATTGCACTTCCCAAACCCTGAAGTTGTGAGGTAATTGGGAGCTACGGAGAAAGGGAACGGGTTTGTTAATGGTACGTGCAGAGATTAGCTACCAGAGGAAGGCTGTCAGGGAGAGGCTGCAGGAAACTTCCTGGAAAGATCGGACAGAGTTAAGATAGAGTGATCAGAGAAGAGAGATTGCCTTAAACAGATGCAGAAGGAGAATATTGAATAAGAATAGGGAAAAACGGATTAATGGGAGAAAGAATGGATAGTTGATTATTCCTGTGTCTGTGTAAAGTTTCTGTTATGTATATGCAGCAAGCTAAGTTAATGGATGAAGAATGATTCAATGTTCAGAATTCGGAGGTATGATAGAGATTTAGTATTGGGAAGGAGAGTCACTGGGACGGTCTCTAGCTGGTTCGGGAAAACTGAGGGTCTCTAGCAAATCCGGTTGGTCATGCAGGGAGAAGAGTGGGAGGATATTTTAAAAGAGTTATTTTAACGTGTAGGTGCATCCTTGGGGGAGGGAGAATAATGCACTTGTGCTAATGTTATGGGGAGACCGCTATTTCATAGAGCGCAAGATGATGTTAAACCGAGAGTAGATTATAGGAAGCAAGAGCAAAGGTTCATGATAGAGGTAGTAGTATTCCAACATTTAAACTATTAGAAGGTAGTGATGTTGGGGAATATGTATTTATAGATTACAAATGTGTGTTGGGTTTTAGAAATTTATGGCTGACAGTACTGCAATTTTGGTAATTCTATTGATTATGAAGATTTTGACAGGAAGCAAACAGTATCTCATTGGAAGTGTTCTGCAGATATCTCGCTGAAAGGTTTCTGCTTTAAGTAAAATTTTAAAGTTTTTGGTTTACAAAATAATAATATAGGCAAATATGACTATGATTCTGGAATAAGTATCATTGAAAGGGGTTGGAAATGAAATGATGTTGTAGCTTCATAAGGGGTTTCTTCAGAGAAAGGAATGATGGTGGATAATATATAAGGGTGATTTCCTTGAATGTCAATGACCAAAAGAAGTAGAAAATTGGTAGGAAAAGTTTTGTTCACGGGTTAAGAGGAAAGTATTAGGTTGGTATGCTGGAGAGTTGTGGAACTGAGTGAAGAGAGAGAGAGAGTTGTTATGTAGGATAAGGATTGTCGAAAATAGAATTGTGCATGAGAGATAGAAATACAGATTTAAGGGAGTGTTATGGGTTTTGGCTGTTTTCCAGATGTTTTGAACTGTCATGATAAGGTTATATATATTATCGGAGATGATTTTTCTAGGTTGAGAGAGGGATGGAAAAAGAAAAAATGTTTAACTTTAGAGTTCTTGTGAGCTCTATTGAGATATTTGATGAGATTTACAGAATACTGTTTATGACTGATATAGGTTATCTTTTGAATGGCTCGTTAATGTGTATGGGTTGTATATAGTGTAATGTTGTTCACTTTAGACCGAGATATACAAGTGGGGAGTTCTGGTGTAGTCTGAGTGTTAAAATATCTATTCTTGGTTTTGAGCTTATTTGAATGTTATTTTATGGTGGCGGATTCCAATAAATATGGAAGAGGTGTATCCTCCAATATCGAATTGAGACCTGATTTTCGCTTTTCCTGGGGTTGTGAGACTGAGGATGACGAAGAGTTTTTGAAAGGATGAGATGAATGGACCCAGAGGAATCATTTTGACAAGAAAGTGAGGGGACGAATTGCTTTGATTGAGATTTCATCCTTAGAATTTATATAGAACTGTAATTTGGGGAGAGAATGAATTAGTTCATCTGAGATGAAAAAGTAGAGAATTTGTCAAGACCAATATCAGAGAGAGAGAGAGAGAGATAGAGAGAGAGAGACTGGAGAGAATAGAGAGGAAGAGAGAGAGAGAGATAGAAGAGAGAGAGAGACGAGAGAGAGAGAGAGAGGATAGATACAATAGATGAGTGATAGATTTTTATATGTTGTAGGAGAGTATTACGTAGAGAAGATCGCCGGAGTGAGAGTAGTGATGGAGGTGTAGAGTAGATTGATCTTGTTATGTGGGAATCTTTGAATCATGTTTTCTTTGCCCCAATTAGGAGAGAGAAAGATTTGAAGTTAGCTGCTTCAAGGCCGTCCTGGCATGTGATATTAATTGACACCAAAATTGGACAGAGTAATGAAGGGTTGAGTCAACGTCGTCATATGAGATGATAGGAGATGAATTGATAGAAATAGAAAAAAAGTTGGGGTAGGCAGGAGATTGAGGATAACCACTCATTTTGGATTCAATGGATGAACGGTGGACATCTGCAACTGTTGCTATGGAACAACCGGAAAGAAAATAAGAGAGAAGACGATAAAAAAAGAACAATATATAAAATAGATACTGGAAGAGGGAAGTTTAATAATCAACGCTTTGTACCAGACTCTATCGAATAGTTGCCATATGTCTAGCCCCACTACAAGATATTCACCAAAATGCCGAATAGCAGAGGACCAAGAATCAGAGAGAGGAGAAAGAAGATCTTTCTCTCCCTCTCTCTCTCTCTCTCTCTCTCTCTCTCTCTCTCTCTCTCTCTCTCTCTCTCTCTCTCTCTCTCTCTCTCTCTCTTTCTCTTTCTCTTTCTCTTTCTCTTTCTCTTTCTCTTTCTCTCTCTCTCTCTCTCTCTCTCTCTTTCTCTCTCTCTCTCTCTCTCTCTCTCTCTCTCTCTCTCTCTCTCTCTCTCTCTCTCTCTCTCTCTCTCTCTCTCTCTCTCTCTACTGGTGAAAAGAGATTAGATTAGAAGAATTGAGATGCTTCCAAATATTTCTGTCGAAGATGGATTTGAAAACTTTAGTAATAAAGGAAGGTAAAGCGATAGAGTGATAGTTGGAAGGTTATGAAGAGAACCCACCCCCTTTTTCAGCATAGGTTATATGGGCGCACTTTATCATCAAGAAGGAAAGATTGAAGTGGAATGACAGAGACAAAACAATTTAACAAGGCAGGGAGGAAGCTCAGAAGCACTAGTTTTAAGAACTACGGAAGGAATACCGTAAGGACTATACGCCATCTTACGTAAGCTGCCCGAGATAGTATATATATATATATATATATATATATATATATATATATATATATCTATATTTATAAGTATATATATATATATATATATATATATGCTATAAGTGATTTAGTTACATATATATATATACACGCACGCACGCATCGCTAATGCATAATGCACGCTATCAAGCACGTATCCAATTTTTACGGTTATTTCTTAGTGTAAAATGCACGCACGCACGCACGCATATCGCACGCATTTAGAGCACGGGTATATCGCACGTATCGCACGCATTTTGCCAGCACGGCACCGCACACGGCAGACAGACAGACAGACAGACAGACAGACAGACAGACAGAGATAGAGAGAGAGAGCAGAAAAAACTTTAGAACAAATTTCTCTGCTAGGCATAAATAAGTTGGAGGGTGTGGAGAAAGAAGTAATAGTATCGGAATCGTCAAGAGTGAAGTTAAAAGAAAAGGTTTGAGAGAAGAATTTAGCTTGCGCAGATAACATGGCAACTGTGCCATCGGAAGATGACATGGCAGTTGTACCCTCGTAAGATAACATGTCAGTTATGCCATCGGAAAATACTAGAGGAGGAAAAAAAAGTTAGACAAATTTAGAGTTAATATTCTCTGCCAAATGATAGAAAGGACGAGATTAAGAGGAACCTAAATAATTATTGCATTTTCTACGGAGAAGAGTTTATAGTGTCACGTGGAATAGATTTCGCACCATTCCCTGATGAAGTATAAGTCTCATGAGTTTCTGGGCGTTTGAAGACGATGGTAATACCTGAAGGCTGCTCTCTCTCTCTCTCTCTCTCTCTCTCTCTCTCTCTCT
The DNA here is from genome assembly GCA_015478945.1 of Trachelipus rathkii. Taxonomy (NCBI): domain Eukaryota; kingdom Metazoa; phylum Arthropoda; class Malacostraca; order Isopoda; family Trachelipodidae; genus Trachelipus; species Trachelipus rathkii. The sequence goes on along the minus strand of JABUQX010047424.1, from coordinate 11,304 downwards.
CTCTCTCTCTCTCTCTCTCTCTCTCTCTCTCTCTCTCTCTCTCTCTCTCTCTCTCTCTCTCTCTCTCTCTCTCTCTCTCTTTTCTCTTTCTTTCTTCTCTTTCTTTTTCTTTTCTCTCTCTCTCTCTCTCTCTCTCTCTCTCTCTCTCTCTCTCTCTCTCTCTCTCTCTCTCTCTCTCTCTCTCTCTCTCTCTCTCTCTCTCTCTCTCTCTCTCTCTCTCTCTCTCTCTCCCTGCAGCGAGCAGATCGAGAATAAGCTGGGCTAAGCCAATGTTTCTTAGGTTAAATTGAAAGGAAAGAATGTGGATCGTAACCCTCCACACGCCAGAGAGGATCACCTCGGTATTGCGCTCAACACTCTCCGAGGGTCCCCTCCCACTGGGGCAGCAGTCATTCCTTGGGGAAATCAAAGAAGTACGATCACAAATCGGACCAGTTTGCATCACTTAAGTGACAAAAAACGTTTTCTCGCCATGGGGAGGGAGGGAGTGTTTTTCCTGCCGAAGGCTTGAAAAGATAGAAGAAGATACAAGTATAAGAATGGGTTCGGAGGAACCCAGAGGAGAAAAAGGTTAACAAAATAAGGTTAACAATTGAGAGGTAAGGGAAGGTCTAGAATGCTTGGTTTATCCCAAAGACGATCAAGAATACAAGTAGGGATCAGAATCAACATTTCAAAGTCATTCAAAATAAAGAAATGGTAATCAACTTCAAAATTTCTTTACTTTGCTCTAGTTGCTAACTCTTTATAAGGGTGTCGTCCGCCCCAGTATGGAGTATGCCTCACATATTTGGGGTGGTTCCACACACATCATCAGCTCTTCTGGAAATGATAGAGTCTAGGTCTTTTTTGTCCTATTAACTCTCACTCTCACTCTCACTAGCTCTTCTGCTCTCTGTCTCTGTCTCTGTCTCTGTCTCTGTCTCTCTCTCTCTCTCTCTCTCTCTCTCTCTCTCTCTCTCTCTCTCTCTCTCTCTCTCTCTCTCTCTCTCTCTCTCTCTCTCTCTCTCTCTCCACTCTCTTTCAACTTGTCGATTCCTTGCATCACTAATTCTCTTTATCCTACGCTATCCTCCAACCATTGAAAAGGGTTCGTGCTGCAGGCCTTCCTACACAACCGCTTTTCTCTATCTTTTATGTACTCCACTTTTAATGTCTAGAAGAAACAACATTTATTTATTTCCCCAACTCCCTTTGACTCACACACTAATAAACTCCATGTTTCGGAACATGTCGGCCTTTTAATCAGATCTTTCTCAGAAACTTCTTCCAACTCTGGGAGAAATTGGTAGATCTTTGGCGCTGCCCACCAGAGGATATATATATATATATAGCAGGAGGGCATATATATATATACGATATAGGTAGGTCTTTGGCGTATGCCCACCTATAGATATATATATATATATATATATATATATGAACAATTCATCGAAACGCAAAATTCATTAAGATAAGAAATCTAACCTTACCTTAACTAACTGAACCCAACTTAACCTAACCTAACCATCCTAATTGTGCGTGTGTGGTAACAAAATCTCTTTTTACTTGAGTAATTGGATTGAGTAGTTATAATTCACAATGACAAATCAATAATTGGAGTACTCACATTTTACATGAGCAACTGAGGGTACCATTGACCCATAATATATGATAATAAAATATGGAAAATATAATAATTTTGCAATGTTGAAAATATAATACCCAAGATACTATTTTACATTAAACTTTTGTTCATTTTGCTTATTTCATCTACCCATCTAAACTTAATAAAATAATTCTTTGCTTTTAAAAGTGTTCTTAAAAGAATTTCCTTCAATGGGGCACAGTGCAACACGTGAATGGGGGCGCAGGGTAATGTGTTATAAGGGCACAGTATAATGAGTGACAAGAAAATGCAACGCGTTGCAAGGGCACAGTGCGACTCGTGACACTGACCCAATTCAACGCGTAAAACAAATATAGTGCATCGCGTGACATGGGCACAGTGAAACTCGTGACACAGGCACAATGAAACTCGACACTGGTACAGTGAATCACGCGACACAAATGAAATAGGTTATGGAAATAAAAGATTAAATGTTCATAATATTTTACATACTAATGAAACGGAACAAAAAAGTATTCTTTAAAATAGAGAATAAAAAAAGTGTGTGGTGAAATCGCAAATGATATTGGTAATAAATTTCTAAAAAAATCCCTTTAAATTTGTAATTTATGCTGATTAAAGAAAAGAAACGCTGGTTATATGTAACATTACTTATGTAATTAATAGTCATGCAAGTTGCTCATACTATATGAGTTCTCATAATTTATATTACCTGTGCACATTATTAAAAAAAAAAAATCAAATTTGATTCTGTTAGACAAATTCAAAATTGCCAATATATATATATATATATATATATATATATATGTTATATATATATATATATATATATATATATATATATATATATATATATATATATATATATATATATAGTTAGATATATATATATATATATATATATATATATAAATATATAATACTGTTAGTAAAAATTCAAAATAAAAAAATTGTAATGTAAATTTTGTAAAAAAAATACAAGACCATATATATATACATTATATATATATATATATATATATATATATAAGAGCAGTTATAGCGTTAGTAAAAATTAATAAGTATGCTATATATATATATATATATATATATATAGACAAATTCAGAAATTGCCAAATATATATATATATATATATATATATATAATAAAAATAATAATAAAATAATAATAAAAAATAATAAATTTAAAAACCATTATAAATTACGTAATGTATAAAAAAAATCTTTCAAACAATCCCGAAATATATTTGAGCAATACATAAAATCTAATTAATAATTTATTTCAATCGTAATAATACGTAAAAACAAAAGTAATTTCATTCGCAATAATAGGAATGGTTTAATTATAATTCCAAAAAATTGATGATAATTTCAAAATGTGAAATTTTGCAATAATTTTATTAATTTTCATCTAATTTTCATAAAACAAGAAACAAAATGCATCAATTAACTGGGCACTAAAACATCAATTTTTAGCGTTTTTCTGTATATCTATTCATTTGTTTTTTAGTGGCCAATTTAATTTTATAAAATATTTATTTAAGTACCAATATCAGCAAAATCTTTGAATAGGGCTCTGCCCGTGAATGGTGGTGACAACTGTAAAAAAAAGCTATAATTATTACATGTATTCTTAAATATTTTAGCAATACGTTTCCTTTAATCCATATTAAAAGAAAACGTAAAAAAATTACTTTGAGGATCATTTTTAAAAATATATTATTGGAAAAATAAAATACATATAATTGAAATATTGCGATATTTTTTAATATTCATCCAATCCAAAATAAATTATCAGAGTATATACAATTGGGCGAGCTTTAAATATTTTATTTATAACGTTCTTCTGTTTACTCAGCCATTTTTTTTATAGTTTTTTCACGTGTACAGAAGTCATAAAATCAGAAAAATATAAAAAGGTTAGAAATATTTCACTTCTTTATTTTTGTTGCGAATGCTTTGCACAAAAATATTGTGAAAAAAACTCACTCAAGAGATTATTCTTTTCTAGGTATTGCTCAGAGAAGACAAAGCTAAAACTTTATTAAGAACACACCTAAAAGTTGTAGCTTACTTTTCGAAATATTTGCGCTCAACTTTTCCTGTGTATTAAAAGTCAAAAGATGGAGATGTAGAAAATCGCTTCATATCAAAGTTTTAGAGCTCGTCCAATGAAGCTTTCTCCTTTTTTGATT
>JABUQX010047423.1:25000-36062 GCA_015478945.1 Trachelipus rathkii | reverse complement strand
ATATATATATATATATATATATATATATATATATATATATATATATATATATATATATTATATATTATATATATATAATATATATATATATATATTAGGGATGTACCGATAGTATCGGTATCGGTAGTATCGGCCATTTTGGGTGGTATCGGTATCGGTTAATATGGCCGATACTTCTTACTTTTTGGGTGAAAAATTGAGAAACTTTTAGATTCAGTAATAAATATAGTTCGATATAGATAGCTATATTAGGTTATGTTTTTTTTCCTCGATTTCCTTTTTAACTTAAGCCGTATTCGTTTTTGTATTTGTGCTAAAAAAATGCTCAAGCTTGCGTTCGTTTTCGTCAACCTTATCGCAAAATCGTAAAAAGATGCTCTCCCAAACGTAAATTTTTTTTCTAATTCTGTGTAATATAGAATAAAATTCTGTATAAAATAGCAACTAGGGTTGGGAAAGGAAAAAAAACAAGCTCGTTTTTTTTTCGAAAAAACGTTTTTTTTCATGAAAAAAACAGCCTGAAAAAAACAAGTAAAAATTTTTTTTCCTTTTTTTTAATTAAATGGTGGAATTTACATGTTTGAGCAATTATATTATAAGTTTTAACAAATATGCTCTAATTTGGACATTTTTTGGTTCCAATTTCCTACAAGGTGGAAGCCTATGAGTTTGTGTTCAAAATTTTTATGAGTTTTCCATATTTTTATTTTATATTCTGAATTTTGATATTCATAATATTTTGTTTGTGGCTTCATTAATGTTTTCTTACTCTGTTTCAGCTTCAGAACATTTTTATCCATATATTTAATTCAGAATTTAGAAATGCCCACTTTTGCCAAAAAAGTTCGTGTCACTGTTACTTTTTAAGGAAATAAAAGGTACCAAAGGATTTCTCATGAAAGTAACTTTTGTTAAGTTGACGTTGCAAAACTAGTATTATTGCTCATAATCTAGAACTTAGGAAATTTCTTGAAAATTTGAGGGGAGATTTGATTATGCGCTAAAGGCAGCCAAGCTTAAGAGTCCTGTTACTGCCCCTGCTCCTTCACCACTGTCATTCTCACACAATACTTCATACGACTCTGAGATATCATACTTATCAGTCATATCAAAATGAAATAATGTGCCTGATCACGCTGATGAGCCCCAGTGATAATAAGCTTGACAGTAGTCATAGCACAGTAGTCAGTACCAGTAGTGACTCGGGTTCTGGCGGAGTGTGGAGCTAATGAAGCCTTGAAAATTGAATTCCAAAGCCAAATATTAATATTTAATTTAGTCATTCACTCATCCTCCATCATTTACAATCTTGGTATAATTTTAATTTCAATATTTTTATTATTTCCTTTGGATCCTTTAAGTCACTTTTGAATTTTGTCATTCAGACTCATTCTATATAAATATAATATACATTAATGTTTAAAAGTAAATTATAAATATGATTATATGATACAAATGTAAAATACATAGTAAAATTAGTAAGTAGAAACCTACAAAAAGCAGTCTGCAGGCTACAACCTACTGTAAATTGTAAAGAAAACAATTGATAAAATATTTAGAGAAAAAAGGGAAATAAATTTATTAAATTCATTAATGGATATTTGTTTTGAATTTCAAGTATCCTCATATTTTGAAAAATGAAATTACTCAAGTGAAATATCATATTAGCCTCTTTATATTTGTAAAAATATATTTAATGAAAAGAACGAAAAAAACTGAAAAGAACGAAAAAAACATGAAAAAAACGTTTTTTTCATGAAAAAAACACGATTTGAAAAAAACGGTTTTTTTTCCCAACCCTAATAGCAACCTTACATAATTAAAGAAATTCCTTACGTTTGTGGAGCATTTTTTTACGATTTTGCGCTAAGGTTGACGAAAACGAACGAAAAATTGAGCATTTTTTTAGCACAAATGCAAAAACGAAAACGGCTTTAGATTTTTAGCGTTCCTCCAACTTGGGCTTTAGCGTAACATTTACCTATTTGGACAGCCATTATTATAATTTATACAGATTTTAGTTGATCAATAGTGTTTTTTTTTCTTTTTTCTTTTTTGTATGCAATTTCGTGAGAGTGTGTGATTGCGCGAGTGTTTTTAAACTTTCTGGATTATTCTTATTTTAGATATTTGCTGTAAATAGGGTTTTACCGTTTTAAAATTTCAGGTTTTAAATTTTTGTTTTTTCGTATACGAATAATTTTTCCTCATTTTTTTCCTTTTTTTTTTCTTTTTGTTTTCTTTCTGTTTTTTTTTTTTTTTTTTTTTTTTTTGTATGTGTGTGTGTTGGTTGTGTGTGCGTGTATGATAGCAGACTTGCACACGCGTGAATTTCTTTTGACTTTACCAACATCAATGGCTTGCACTCTAACTCTGCATCCATGGAATACCACCTCTCTAACTCTAACCCTAATTTTATGCTCTTGTCTGAGACCCAGATGGCTAAGAATTCATCCTTTCAACTCGTTTAATATATCCAACTATAACTTATTTTATAATTTCCGTATGAAGGGTGGAGTATGTGCCTATGTAAATATAATTCCTCCTATATCTCGTCTCGAGACTCTCTCCTATCTTTCGATGTTCTGTGTCTTAAAATCTCTCTTCCTTCGGCTACAGATTTTCTTTGGCTTCTGGAACGGTGCCACTATCGCAACAGAATTCCTGCCTTTTTGATTACCTTAATAACGCTGACGGGACTTTATATCTTCTCAATCCAAATACGTGTTGAGGTCCTCTATTTAGGGATTTCCAATGTACACAACACTGATTTAGGTGGAGAGGAAGCCGAAATCATTCAGCATTCTTCAACGATCTGGAGCAACTTAATTAAAGAACCTACACACATTCCGGATCGTCCCAAACCAATTCTTGGAACACACTTGACCTGATATTATCACCACTAGTCCTTCTCTCTTAAATACACTACCTTGACTCCTATCGGTAAATCTGACCACAAACCTTATATCTCTTAGTTTTAATACTTTCTCTCCAACATCTCCATCCTGCCCTATGCGTTTTTCTGGCACTTTGATCGTGCCGATTGGGGGGCCATGCGTCATTGCTTCTACGTAAACTATAATTGGAGTGACTGCTTTGACTCTGAAGACGCTTCAGCTCTGCCGATAAAGTGGGACTATAATTCCTTCTTGGACTAATCTTTTTCTCCTCAAAAATCCATGGTTCTATTGTGCTTGTTCTCTGGCCATTTCAGGCTATAGACAGCGCGTATCGGGTGTGCGAAAAATCTCGTTCTCTTCACTCTGACAATTTTCATGGCAGCTAGAAACGTTGCAGGAATACTCTTCGACGAGCAAAGCCGGACTTTCATTTAAACGAAAGTGCGTGACTGCCTTGGTTCTCCTACTGACAACTTTCTGGCCTCTTGCCCAAAAACATCTCTTAGCAACTTCTGTAAATCATCCTTACCTCTCTTATTCGCTCTGAGGGATCTGTGTTTTTAATTCTCCAACTGAAAAGGCCAATCATCTCTTTGGCCTCCTAAATTTCTCTGACTCAATATATATATATGGCATTCCTCTTCCTCCTCCTCCTCTCTCAGGTGTCCTATGCCTTTACCTGTAATTTCATTTGATCGGGATGCTTGGGATCCGGAAATCTATGGAACGTTAGAAGCGGTGACCCGGATGGCATTTCCTATCCGAGTTGTTGAGGAAGTGTGCTCCTGCTGACCCCGCTCCTCGTTCAACTATATACTCTATGCCTCAATACTAGACTTTCCCTCAGTGTGGAAGCGCGCATATGTCCAACTATTCCGAAAAAAGGATGCTGCTCTGATCCTTATAACTATCGCCCTATAGCTCTAACTTGTATTCTTTCTAAGATCTTTGAAACCCTTCTAAACTCTCACTGCATAGATCACCTGGAATCTCATTCCCTTCTTTCCGATTGCCAGTACGGCTTTCGGGGCTCGAGATCTACTGGCGATATACTTTCCTATTTAACAGATTTATGGTTTTCCGGCTCTTAGGAACTACGGAAGACTTGTGTGGTGGCGATATTATCCTTGACATATTCCAAAGCATTTGCCCTGTATAGCACACGTCACTGGCTCTCCAGCTCCCTCCGTTGGTTTTCCTTCTTCTCCTTTGCACTTATGGGTCTAGCTTTCTTTCAAATCGCCTCAATGTCGGCTGTGTTGATGGGAGACTCGATCTTCTTTTTCTGTCAATAGTGGTGTTCCTCAGGGTTCTGTTTTATCTCTTACTTTATTCCTGCTTTTCATCAATAATAATCTTTTCACCTGCACATCTAACTCTATCTACTCATATGCCAATGACTCGATCCTTCATTCTTCAACTCATTTCAATTCTGCTCCCTCTTTTACTTCAAGAATTGCCTTTCGTCTTAATCACGTTTCCGCATCGTATTTGCTGATCTTGATAGAATCTCCGGGTAGAATGTTCTCAAAGCTTGTGAAATTAATTCTTTAAAAAACCCAATTCTACAAATCTCCCTCTCTAAGACACCTAATTTACCTATCTCTTTCGACGGTTTTCTCGTTTCTTATGTTGACAATATAAACATCCTTGACCTTAACATAAACAAGAAATTGCATTGAAAACCTCAAATCACAACGGTTGCTAGGGCGGCCTCAAAGAAACTAGGAGTTTTGTTTAGACTGCGAGACTTTTTTTCCTCTTCTCAGTTACTCAAGCTACAAGGGTCTCATCCGCCCTTGTATGATGTACTGCTCTCATATCTGGGAAGGCTCTGGTTTCACCCGGCTTTTGGACAGGGTCGAGTCAAAGGCCAAAAGACTTATAGACTGTCCTGTACTTTCTAGTTCATTTGACCCTCTATATTTGCGGCGCGATGTTGGTGCTTTATCCCTTTTCTATAGGTACTGTAGCGGCAAGTGCTCGAGGGAACTTTCCACTCGTGTACCACCACCTTTACGATGCCCTCGTAGCACAAAGGGTGCTGTGTCGGCACATGAGTTTTGTGTTGATATTAGTAACTCCAGACTAGTTCGCTGTATTGCTTCTTTCTTTCCTGCCACCTCTGTTCTGTGAAATTCTCTTCTATCATCTGTGTTTCCTACTCAATTTAATCTCCCTCACTTTAAAGCCTGCGTCTGTGCTCATCTGTGTAATTTGCGTTAGATGAATTTTTGAGGCTTTCAACACCCCCTCCTTGAAGAATAGGGTTCTGCCCGTGAGGGGCGGTGACAACTGTAAAAAAAATAAATAAAAGGTTCTAATAAGAAATTCCTTAAGCTAGCTGAAACCCCACTAGATGGCATCTCTGACGGTTAACCACTTCTAGAGGCATTTAAATAGCATAACCAAGGAGCTTGCTCGCTTGACAAAAAAAAAAAAGATTCACAGAAGTGGAAGCCGCCTTATCTGCAACCCCTGGCAACAGCACTGAAAGTGACGATGGTGGCTTTTCAGCAAATAAACCCACTGAAGATGAGGATTTGGATATGTTAGACTTTGATAGTTCATGGCCGAAATTCCATTGACATCTCTCATTCACCTTCAAGGAATCACACCAAGAACCTCTCGTAAAACTGAAGAACCAGAGAACAAGATAATTAAAAATTGCAATCTGTGAAAAGAGGGAGTGAGGCTCTACGAAAACATAGAGATGCTGCTACAGAAGAGGATGCTTTCTTGAATGCATGAAAATGGGCCAGGTTTCGTTTATTATCAGTGCTTGCAGGCAATAATGATAGCACGCCTTCATAGTCGAGAGCGAGCGTAAAAATAGTGTAGTAGGAATGTAAACACCCCAAAAGGAACAGGCTCTGCGCCAGATACTAGTGAAAGCTTAATGTTTTTGCATCACAATTTTGTGAATTTTTGAATTTTGGGTATTTTTTGATATCTATCTTATCTTAAAGGAGTATATTATTATGTCATGTTGAGTAATGTTAGCGGTTTTTTTTATTTTATCTTGTTGTGATTAATGAGGTCTCTTCTTTCATATTTTATTCTTTAATTGTAGCTAGTTCAAGAATCTTCTTGTAAATTTGTAATTCATGTTAAAACTTAAAGCTAGTAGCCTAAACTTTGTTAATACTTACTGGAAATAAAAAATGGAAATATTTTATGAATTAAACACAAACATAAAAAGTTATTAATATTACATTTGCCTTTAAAATTCTTAAATTACTATTTTAATTTATAAAATAAATATACTTGGACACAAACAAATATGAAATATAAAGACTAAGTATTGGTTGTATGTACAGGAATGCAATCTTGAGTTGCCTAGCAGTACACAAATGTTCTATCTTATTACTGTGTATTTATTATAATTTAATAAAAATATCGGTTGCGGCACCTAAAAAATAGAGTATCGGGTATCGGTTCGGTATCGGGCCCTCTTTCCTGGTATCGGTATACATCCTAATATAATATATTAATATATAATTATATATAATATATTATATATATATATAATATATTATATATAGTCATATATATATATATATATAATATATATATATATAATACTATATATATATATATATATGGCAAAGGTATAGCATTATGGCCTGGATCTTCATCTCGCGTAACGGTGCGTAAGGTTTGTCTAGCGAGTCAAACCGACTCAGAGTCGCCATTGCCAGCGACTATATATATATATAATATATATATATATATATAATATAGTATATAGTATATAATATATATATATTATATAATTATATATATAATATATATATATTATATAAATATATATATATATAATATATATATAGTATTGTGCAAATTAATGTTAACAAGGATGAAAAACTAACCTTTATCCTTTATTACTTCAGATACACGGTTTGACATTGAATTCACAAGTGTTTTACATATATTTTGTATTTTATCGTCACGGAACCAAATGTCTATAACTTCATTGATTAGCTTTTCTTTAGTTGTGCAGTCGCGTTTTCGAAGCCGGTTTTTCACAATAGCCCAAAGATTTTCGATTGGGTTTAGGTACGGTGAGTTTCCTGGCCAGCTCAAGCAAGTAATATTGTTCTCCTGAAAAAAATTCTTAACTTTTCCTGTATGGCATGGGGCCAGGTCTTGTTGAAAAATTGCATTTGTGGAAACGTTTAACAAATCCAATTTCAAACGACTATTTAAAATGTTTAAGTACATTTTACTGTTCATCATTCCAGTAACCGGTACTAGTGCAAGTGGTCCTCGGGAACAAAAACCACCCCAAAACATTATTTTTTGTGGATGTTTACCTAATTGGTTAAAGTGAGCGCTGTTCAAAGGTTCACCAGGAGAACGGCGTACAAATTTACTTTGCTGTCCTTGAACTATAAAATGACTTTCATCAGTGAAATAAACATTGCACCATTGTTCAGCTGACCACCCTGAATACTTTTTTGCCCATAATTACCGTTTAGTTTTCATTGCTTTTGTCAGCAATTGTTTTTTTAACGGCTTTCTTGCTTTACGTCCAACTTTGAGGAATCGGCGTCTTACTGTTGAAGATGAAATGTGCACACCAGCGAGTTTCATTTCCCTGCTTATCATATCACTTATCATTCTAGGGTTTCTCTTGCTGATTTGTATTAATCTTTTATCATCTCGAGGTGTAGTTTTTCGTTTTCTTCCGCATCTCCATTTCCTCGATGGACTTAAGGATCATGTTGCTTCGAATTTCTTTATTATTTTATTAACAGCTCCTAAGCTCACTTCAACATTGCCTGCTATTTGTCGTTGTGTCATTGATGTATATACTGATGGAGGGTAATAATTTTACTTCTTTTCCTTGGTGTTACATCCATGATTAATTAAATTACTGATGAAATCACTCTTAATAAAATGCAAATACGACACACCTCACATAAAGACAGCTGTTGAAGTACTGATTAATTATTGGCAAAGTTAGGCTTTTCTTTAAAAATAAACTGAGGAAAAGAAATTTTACAACTAAAAAAAATTTCTAAAGTAACGTAAAGTAGCTTCACCTAATATAAAAATAAAATTTATTTACTTCATAAACGTTATCCCATTAATACTTCAAAAACTACTTTTAATAGGGTCATGTTAATTTTTTCTTACGTTCTTTGGTGAAGTTTTGTTAATAATGAAAAAATAAAATTTACCCTATGAAAGAGAAGATAAGTTATTCAATATTTACCGTATTGGTGAAGCTCAATAAATTATTAATTCTTTTCTTTTTAATTTTTATTTATATTTTAAGTTTTTTTAAACAATTTTATTTAGTTATTAACTAGTATTGGTGCTAAAAAAATGTTCATTGATTGTTCTTTCAATATTTTAATTCTTGTTATTTATGTTTCTTATGGTATTTAATTACATTACATTAAAACAAAGAGGAATTAAATATTTGTCAACCAGTGTGTGTTAAATTCAAAAACTACTTGCGTAGTTTAACATAAATCATTATTTTTAATTTGAAATTTGATTACCTTAGGTTAGGTTACGTTATATAACGTTATGATTAAGTCAGGTTAGGTTTGGTTAGGCTAGGTTAGGTTAGGTTATTAGGTTAGGTTAGGTTAGGTTAGATTAGGTTAGGTTAGTTTATTAGGTTAGGTAAGGTTACATAGGTTAGATTATGGAGTAGATTAGCTTATATTGCATTAGATTAAGAATTCAATTCTGTTAAAAATAATTATTTAATTTATTTCACAGGTTTGTGCCAATTAACCCAATATGCATTGGTGAACAAAACATGATGGTGGAAAGACGTGGAGTGTTTTTAAATAAAAACTAAAAAAAACAAAAAGGAATGAACATAAAGAAGATGGTGATTCATTATATTTGGAAGTATGCGTGGCAGTAAAAGAAATGAAGGAAAAAATCTATTTGCAATAATATTAAAGGATATTGCAGAATTTTAAACATACATACAACGTATATATATATATATATATATATATATATATATATATATATATATATATATATATATATATATATATATATATATATATATAAAATATTTATATAATATATATATATATATATATTATATATATATATTATATTATAAAAAGGAATGTAATGTTGACATTATAAAACTTCAACTTCCATTAAAAATATATTACCATTAATGTAAGTAATTTTTTTTTACCAAACATTTTAAAAATTTAAACTAAGTTGCAAAAACTAAGGAACACGTAGATACCTTTCCTCCACCAGAAAAGACCACTAGTGCCCATTTAATTGCGACAATAATTAACACAATATATACATTTTACATTTGGATTTTCAATATGAAGCCTGACAAAATAGGTTGTACTAATTAAACCAAAGATCGTAACAACTTTAAATTCACAACACAACTAATTAAATGTATTTCGAAAAATTGGAGTAAGTTTCAATTATTGAAACGAACTAGAACCGGTACTAGAATGATTCTAGGAAATGCGGATTTTGGAATTTTAAAAAAAAACAAAAAAAAAACAGATATATATATATATATATATATATATATATATATATATATATAATATTATATATATATAATATAATTATATATATATATATATATATATTTATAGGGCAAAGGTATACATTATGGCCAGGACTCATCTCTCGCGTGCGTGCGTAGTTGTCTTAGCGACGGCAACTCGCACTCAAGAGTCGCGATACAGCGACTCTCTCTCTCTTCTCTCTCTCTATATATATATATATATATATATATATATATAAATATATATATATATATATAATATATATATATATATATATATATAATATATATATATATATATGTCAAGTTTGTTTGAAAGTCCACGCACTGTCAAAATAAAACTAAAAAAATAAGGGTAAAAAAATTTAAAATATATTGAGTTATTTAAATAATTAGCACTTTTAATATGTCAAAAAATAATTTTAGAATGTCAAAAGCTCGAGTGAAGTCAAAAAATGCAGAAACTTATTTGAACTATATATATATATATATATATATATAGTATATATATATATATATATATATATATATATATATATATATATTATATATATAATATATATATATATATATAATATATATATATATATATATATATATATATCCACAAAGTTTTTACTGTGGTTGACAGTGAAATGTTTGAAAGAATAATCGGGCAGGTTTGCGATATTTTTGTAAGAAGCCCAACAATCAATAATAATAGTGGATCCTGAACTTATATATTTTTTAATGCAGTCCAATAAAGTATCTTCTTTTCTATTTGGTACAGGACACAAAAAAAAAAAAAGTTTCATCAATTTCTATAGTCATATTTGGTTCTCCAATCCTAGGAGAGTTTTAGAGAACTACAAATGCTACCCTAAAACAAATGACATTTTTGCAATCAGTGAAGAATTTTAGTTCAGAAAATGTAATAAAAGAAATAGATAAGTCTTAAAATAAGATTTTCATATTTTTAATAATCTAAATACAATGTACAATAACTGCTCCAAAAAGTATTATTTACGTTTCTGCAATACATGAAATCGTCTTTGTGGTTTCCCCTATGGTATTCCTTTAGTTAAAGTAATACCATAGTATAAAGGGAATTAAAATTATTCTTTCTTTAACTAAAGGAATACCATAGGGTAAACCGCAAAGATGGCAGGAGTCGGGATCTCTCGGCCTCCCGGTGGACGACGGGGGGACTTCGTCCCCCCTCTGTCCCCCGTCGGCTCGAGCCCCCTAAATGGGGAAAATAAAAAAATTCTAAATATTTCCGATGAATAAATGCAAAAAAAAAAAATTTTTATTCTAAATAAAGTTCTTCGAAAAGTCTATAGATTTTCTTGTTATTATGCAACTTTACCTTAAAACCTTTATAAATTAGCCTGCTCTCTCTCTCTCTCTCTCTCTCTCTCTCTCTCTCTCTCTATATATATATATATATATATATATTATATATATATATATATATATATATATATATATATATATATATATATATATATATATATATATATACGCTAACAAATAATGTTAATGATTAAATAAGTTTAACGATACACAACAAAGAGACAAAAGAAACTACAATGAAGAGAATAAAATGAAAATAAAAAAAAAGAGACAAATTAAAAACTTTTTATATATATTTTTTTGA
>JABUQX010047423.1:5000-20000 GCA_015478945.1 Trachelipus rathkii | reverse complement strand
GAAGAATACTGCGTTTTTACTTTATATCGATGGGAGTTAAGAGAGAGAAGATGCTTCAGCTGTTTCGGTAGCATACACCACGCCAGACAATCTTTCTCATGGATCAGCTGATCGACTATAAGGGATTTTATACGATATATAATGCAATGATAATGCATATAAAGCCATTTTTAATAATAGTGGTAAAATTCCTTACTATATGGGTATACATCTACAAACGCTTAAAAATTAACTTTGTGTGTAAATTGTAAGGAGAAAATTTTGAGTATTACGTACAATTCACCATTTAAGTGTGAAGTAAAAAAAATTTCATTTACAAAGGGTAAATTTAAATCGGAAGATTATATAAAATTTTCCTTAGATAATAGAATAGTAATAGTCGTAGGAATAAAAGATAACGAAATCTAACTTTCCTTTGCCGTTTCTATCGTTGTTTCTATAAATTAAGCTTAAAGTGAAAAAAAAACATGGGCAAATTTTCATCTGAAGAAATTACTCCCTTTTTCTCAAATTTTGTTTGAGAGAATCCAAAAGCATAAAAATTCGTAAGAATAATTACAAAACCTGACTTAAGATAGCACTCACAATTGTAACGATTTATAGAGCCCACAATTATTGATTTTTTTTTTAATCAAAGGCTCTAATGCAGTTGAAAACGCGAATATCAACGAAAAATAATCTAAAGCGTGGAACAAAGGAAGAGACCGGTTCTGTGACTCCTAAATAATATGGAAAGGATGGAAAAGGCGAATATTCCAACTATAAATTTGCAATAAATGGGGAGGGGACAGTAAATTTGAATAAACTATCTCCAAGGTCTCTATAAGCACTTAAAATCAATACACAGGGAAAAAACTCATCAAAGTAGATAGGTTTTCGGTATTATTAAATTCGATATCACTACAAGGAATAAACCACGTAAGTGATTTCTAGATTGTAATGGGAAATCTCATCTGAAGGACAAAGATTGTGCAAAAATGAAATAGTTTTAGTCGCTTTCAGCATTTAGACAAAATGTTGACTACCCCTACAAAAAAAAAAAAGAAAAAAAAAAAAAAAAAAAAACGGGAAACCTACGGTCAATCTTGCTCAACAGCGTTATAACAATGAAAAACTACTGACTCGAAGCACAAGCTAATACATTCATATGAAGCGGATAATTTGATTGCTAAGGACGAAAATGTTTTAATTAAATCTAATTTAGTTCAAATAATGCTTATTGACAAAATCGATGTAAATTAATTTTAACCTAAAGCAGTCTCATTAAGTTATTTTTTTCGGTATATCATGTTAACCTGTGATAATTATTCCATCGAGAAATAAATAAAATAAATACCTAATAAAGGGTAGCGATCATTTTTATATTACGCAGAATTGCATTATAAATTCTAGCGAAAATTAAGAATAATTCAAAACAAAATTCTTATCATATTTAACCCTTTATAAATAAAATATACTCTTCCCTTGCAAATAATTATAATAATCAATATTATTATTTGGTATTTGTTAATATTTAATATTTATTATTTGTTGTGAACCCATCTTGTGACAATTAGCTACCTCCAGTCTTAACACGCTCTGAAGTATTATTGAGTTATCAGTGAAAGTTCTGGGGATATTGATTATTATTCCAGAGCAGGACCGTTTCCAAATAGTGCTTGGTCCCTACAAGATCGAAAATAGGGTGAAACAAAAAGTTGAAACTTCAACCAGGAACTCTGAGCTGAAACAACACCTCACATAAGCTTCAATACTGTATTACAAAACACCATTATCTCCACCCCAACTGTCTACCTTTCATACTAAACACACTTTATGAATTATAGGCTTCGAATATGCAAATATATATTAATTTCAATGTCCACGATGGTATTTTCAGGAATACCTTATTACTAGTTAATTGGATATCAGAATTAAAGAATAAATATACTGAAATTATCAATTATTACCTGTAAACACAGAATACCTATCTTTAGAAATCGATGGTGATGAGTTCCTGGTCAGGTATTTCTGACAACGTATTCATCCTGAGTTAGATCAAATCCCCGCCCTTATACTTAACCGAATCATTTACTATTATTCCTTATACGATGTTTGTGTTTCACCTATGTCTTATTCCTAACGCCTTCGCCATATCCGACCACCTGGAAAAAATGGGGTCAATTCCTCAACCTCACACATTTCCCTACCAGACGGTGGCCCACCTTCCCACAAATAACACTTCCCCGGCGCTGCACTCCTCATAGCGACTATGCCACCCCAACTCCCATCCAACGCCAAGGGAATACTAAAGTTTGGGTACCAGACCGAATATCCATATAAATTAAAAAGAAATAATAATCCGAGGATAGAAACATTGTTAGAAAAAAAAATCCCATATAGTTTATAAAATGAGTGAAAAAAGAAAGTGTCGGCAATACTCGAATGAGTACCTTAAATATGGATTCATTCAATCCGTTAATAACGAACAAATGCCATTGTGCTTATTGTGTGAAAAAAAATTCTCAAATGAAGCAATGAAGCCTTCAAGAATGGTAGAACATTTAAAAAGAATCCATAATGACAAAATGGATAAAGATGTGTAATACTTTCGCAAAATGAACATTAATTTCAAAAGTCGTACAAGCATCAAAGGGATGTTTGCCAAGAAAACTACAGATATAGAGAAAGGGCATGTTTTATCTTATAAAATTTCAAAGATGATTGAAAAATGTGGCAAACCACACAATATTGGTGAAACTCTTCTACTGCCAGTAATTAATGAAGTTTTGGATACAATGATTTGCCCAGGTAAAAGTGTTAAAACAACCTCAATTAATCTCAGTAATAACACAGTATCATCAAGAATAGATGAAATGGCAAAAAATATTGAAAACAAACTATGTGACACTTTAAAAAACGAGGAATTTTTTCTGCAATTCGATGAGTCATCATTACGGGACAATGAATCCTTGCTTATATCATACGTCCGATATGTACGTTCTACAAAGAAATTGGGTTTTTGTTAAATGAGTTTCCTTTGCGGAAAAAAATGGTTGCTTGACACAAAAGGTTCAACAATTTTTAAGGTTGTTAAAAATTTCTTTAATACCAAAAATATTCCCATGAGAAATATCATTGCTCGATATCGTGGATTTACAGCTCATTTAAAAGAAGCAGTTCCACAAATATTTACTCTTCGTTGTATTATTTATCGAGAACACTTAGCTGCAAAGCATCTTAGTGGACGACATGATAGATTGAACATCGTTATTAAATCAGTAAATAAAATTAAATCTCACTCTTTAAATGATCGTATCTTTCGACAGCTATGCCACGAAAATGAAGAGAATTTTGAGCGTTTATTACTGCATACCGATGTACGATGGCTCTCATACTTTATCACTTGTGTTTCAATTTTCTTTTAAGATTGAGTGACCTAGAAATTCTTAATTCATGTGATAAGAAATTTGAAAATATAATTTGAAGAAATAAAAGGGTTGACATTACGTATATTTCAGATATTTTCACCAAACTAAATGAAATCAATATCAAATTGCAGGGAAATAATATAAATCTTATTAAATCGAAAAGAATTATAAATTCTTTTATCAGAAAATTACCCTTTTACAAACACAGCTGAGCTGGAAAAGATTTTCTGCAGTTTCCAAGTCTACAAGACTTTATTACAAGTTTTAAAGATCTTTGTGAACTTGAAATACCTGATTGGGTCGTAAGTCCATTTCTTTATGATGCTTCTATTCACCAAAATTTACGTGAAGAAATTATTGCCTTACAAAATGATATCGAAGCTAAAATACATTTTAATCACCTTGGATATGCAGCATTTTGGCCCAAAATGCAAAACTATTATCCTAAACTTTGGCAGGAATTGAAATTACTTTTACTTGCTTTCCCTTCATCATATTTAGTAGAGAAAGGATTTAGTGCAGTATTGCAAATTCTTACTAAACAGCGAAATAAACTGAATATTAGTAAAAGAGGGGACTTACGACTTCAACTGACCAACATTGAGCCTAATATTGAAGACCTTGCAAGGTCTCATCAAGCCTTAGGCAGCCATTAAGTGAAAAAGTAAGTAAATTACACAGCTACTCGTAATTCATTTTTATGCAATTTCTAAATCTTTGCTATGCCTTTTAAATATATATATATATATATATATATATATATATATATATATATATATATATATATATATATATATATATATATATATATATATATATATATATATATATATATTATAAAATTTTCTTTTCCTATGAAGGGGATGGGGCGATGGGAAGTACAGTTGGCTAAATGTGGACGATACACAAAAAGAGGCTGGGAACCACTGCCCTAGGCGATCAAATTTATTGTCACAAGATGGGATATCAGGAAAATAGACACGATGACAATTCCCGGAATTCATTTATTAATAACAGAAACAAAAAAATAAATTTGATCGCCTAGGCCCTAGGGTATAATCCGCTTCAGGAATTTCAATCTTGGATACAGAAGTATTCTAAATATTAAATAAATCTTCTTAATCCACAATCGTTGTTAGTGTCATGAGTAGACTTCAACTGATAACCGATAGTCCTTCGCTAGGAAAGTCTTCAGGTAAGTTTTTCCAAATGAATATTCATCCAACAGACACAAAGTCTTCTGATAATAATTTTTGTATGAGAGATTATATAGACACGAAGTCTTCCAACGGAGAATTTCTAACGAGAGATAGAACCCGAGTGAGAACTGATTAACTTAAATTTATACTATCCCACAGTATCCAAGATGTTAATGAGTGGAGTTACCTTAAGCATCTTTTTCTGCATACAACCAGGGAAGATCTGCTAATACGGGGTTGTAGAAAATCTTTGTCTTGGTTTTAATATCAGCTAAGTGACTGAGATTCTCTCGAGGTGGAGTCATGGTGTCTTTGAATGATTTTGGTTTGATAGAGTAGTCAAAGGATCTGTGAATTAAATGACCATAAATCCCATCCCAAAACTGTTTATCCTGACTACAAAGTATTAATTAATGTTAAAGATTTAAGAGGAGATAAAGATGAGAGTGAAGAGGGAGGTTTACATTCTACACTTATAAGGATCAACTGACTGAGGGAGTGAGTCAGAACCAAAGAGATTCATGAGTTTCTCCTGAAGTTTGGTCTTCTTTTGAGGAGGAGAATTTTTAACTGAGTCTACTTTCTTTTCAGCGCTGATGTCAGCTATAATAGGTAACTTGATGTTAGATTCCATCTTAATGCAGGGAATAGATATTAAAGAGGAGGTAAGAGTTATTTAGAAGTGCTTTCAATTCAGCAAAGAAATGCATTCGCATTATTCTTTATATGGTTCTTTGTTTCCGTAGATTATGTATCTTCATTTTGTGTTTTTAGCGATTTTTTTTTTTTTTTTTTAAAGTTAGTGCCTTTCTTGGCACGTTTTCGTTTTCTTTTATTTGGTAATAAACGTCATTTATTTTATCATAGATTTAAAAATTTAAACTAAGTTGTGAAAAAATTTAACCTAAAATTGGTATTGAATTGAACAAATTAATTGAAAAAGAACCAATAATTTAATGAATAAATAAAGATTTTATTTTAAACAATATTAAATAAATATAAAAATGATAAAGAATAAATAAAATAAACTTATTAAAGCTCATAAATAATGAAGAAAAACTATAAATTACTTTAGTTGTAAATAAAATTCGTTTGAATCAGACAAAACCAAAATAAATTGAATAAAAGTAACATTCATCGAAAAATATATCTGAAAGTACTTTTTAAATCGTTTTTGTACGATAAATGAGTGTTTAATTAGAGCACGTAAGTGGACTTTTAATTAAAAGGTAGACTAATATATTTTATTTAAGAATTTTATATAATAATCAATTACTTTACATTACATTATTTAGAAAATTAAAAAAATTAGCCAATTAAAGTTTATTTTGAGAGAAAAAAAACCTACAAAAATGATTCAAAAATTGTCAGATACATAGTTCAATCATTATTATTCAATTAATTTGATCTTCAATCCTTTTATTTTTTCCACTGGTCATATTCGGGCTTAACTTTATAGATTACTAGTATGAGAGTGAGGGAGGAGGTGCAGGAGGAGGCGAGTGTGAGGAAGAAGATTTCTTCCTTTGAATCTTGTTAGGTTCGTCCTGGCTGTTACCAATAGGCGAAATTGGACGAGGAATCTCCTCTCCAAACCAAAGATCTTTGGTAATTTTTCTTTCAAGGTCTCTTTTCATTTAAAGTTAGATGATTTTTTTTTCTTTCTTAGTACCCTTTTCTTTAGGCAATGGCCCTTTTTCTTTCTTAATTCTTTCTTATTTGATTCGGATAGAAAGGTTTTCTGTCCTTTGTGATCTTTCTTTTCTTTACCAGACCCTTAGTTAGATTTATTGGGATCTACTTGTTTGTTTCCTTTCTTCATTTTATTTCCTTGTATCTTAGGATCCAATAATTAATTAATAATTGGTTTGCAAATAAAGGAAATAAAACGGGAATTTCTAAGGATATTAGCAAAGGTTATACGCCACCAGGCCATTTCTTTGAATTGAAGTCCGTATTGCTTCTTCATTATAGAGATGTACCTGTGTTCATCTGTTTCTAAGGTAAAAGAGAAGTGGAAATTCGTTTTTTTAAAAAACTTTTATAGCTTTAGCAATACCTAGTTCATTTGTACATTGTATTTATTTTCAGTGCGTAAATTAATGAATGAAATGTGTTACTCTTTCACAAAAGAAAGATGAATCAATTTTCTTATGACTATTCGATAACTACTATTTCCTTTTCTAAGCTCCAGATTTATGGGCTAGGAATTTTCTTCTACGTTTCTTAGAAATATTTCCTAAAAGGAATCTACTGACATTAATTGTTTTTCCATTGTAAGAGTTAATTTTAGTGATAATTTATGTAATTAAAAGAATTTAAATTATTGAAAAGAGAAAAAAATATAGATAATTAGTAACGACAATACTATATTTGCTAATACAATTGTAATATCATCAATATTAAAATATCTTTATCAAAACATGTCTCGAAGTAGGATGCAGAAAGAGCTCATTTATCATCCTAGTTCTATTTCAGCGGCCTTACAATTTCCTAAAAAAACTATTTTGAACTTAATCGGTAAGGAAATTTTTGACATATCACCATGAGTGGGACGAAGCTTGGCTTTGTAGAGAATGGCACACATTATCTCGCTTCACCCAGTCTCGCACCTAGGCCCTCTCGCTTGCTAGGCGAATGCTAGCAAATTAAAAAAAACAAGATACTTTCTAACACGTTTTATTATGGTGATGATAAACAAGGTAACCTACGAATATTTTTCAATTTGTTTAAAAATACAATTTTTAAATAATTTTAAAAAAAAAATAGAATGTCTATTTTGAAAAATTAAAAAAAAAATTTATAGAAGGCATATAAACAACAAGATAAAAGTGACAGCTACAATAATTGGTATGTTTATATCTAAATAAAAATAAGCAGCCGAAACGATATAAAGCCTACCTAATATTAGCAAATTAAAAAAAAAAAACTATACTTTCTAACAGGCTTAATTAAGGTGGTAGCAAACATGGTAGAATACAAGTATTTTTTATTTCGCTTAAAAATATAATTTATAAATAATTTTGAAAATCTAAAATAATTATAGAAGGCACATGAAGTTCAAGATATGAGCGACAGCTTTAATAAAGTTTGTTTATATCTAAATAAAAAGCAGCCTAAATTATAAAAACGAGATACTTTCTAATGGGCTTAATTATAGTGTTGATTAACAAGGTAGCCTGCGAGTATTTTTTGGTTCGTTTAAAAAATAAAATATAAATTTTGAGAATTTAAAAAAAAATTTATAGAGGGCAAATAAGCGTCAAGATAAGAGTGACCGCTAGAATAATGGATTTGTTTATATCTAAATAAAAATAAACAGCCTAAGCGATATAAAGCCTAAATAATATTAGCAAATTAAAAAAACAAGATACATTTTAGCAGGCTTAATTGTTGATAAACATGGTAGCCTACTTGTTTTTTTTTAAAATTTCGTTTAAAAATTGAATTTATAAGTAATTTTGAAAATTTAAAATAATTGTAGAGGGGACATAAACGTTAAGATATGAGTGACAGCTACAATAATGGATTTGCTTATATATATATATATAAAAATAAACAGCAAAAACGATATAAAGCCTGAACAATATTCGTAAATTAAAAAAACAAGATAGTTTCTAACAGGCTTAGTTATGGTGTTGATAAGAATGGTATCCTAGGAGTATTTTCTAATTCGTTTAAAAATGGTATTTATAAATAATTTTGAAAATTAAAAAAAATATATAATTATAGAGGGTACATAAACATAAAGACAACGGGTGACAGCTACAATGGGTTTGTTTATATCTAAATAAAAAGAAGCCTAAACGATATAAAGCCTACCTAATATTAGCAAATGAAAAAAACAAAGTACTTTGTAACAGGCTTAATTATGGTGTTGATAAACATGGTAACAAAGAGTATTTTTTAATTTGTTTAAAAATAGATTTTTTAAATAATTTAAAATAATTAGAGGTCATGTAAACGATCATTCACATCTTGACCTTTATAATAAACGTCAAGATATGAGTGACAGCTACAATATTTGTTTTTTATATATATGTAAATAAAAAGCAGGCTAAAAGATATAAAGCCTACCTAATCTTAGCAAATTAAAAAAACGAGATACTTTCTAACAGGCTTAATTATGGTGTTGATAAACATGGTAGCCTACGAGTATTTTCTAATTCGTTTAAAAATAGAATATAAATTTTAAAAATTAATTTAAAAATTATAGAGGGCACATAAACGTCAAGATAAAAGTGACAGCTACAATAATGGTTTGTTTGTGTAAATAAAAATAAACAATAAACGATATAAAGCCTACCTAATATTAGCAAATTAAAAAAACAAGATGCTTTCTAGCAGGCTTAATTAATTATCTTGATAAATACGATAGCCTATGAGTACTTTTTAATTCGTTTGAAAATAGAATTTGTAAATAATTTTGAAAATTTAAAAAAAAAAGTAATTATAAAGGGCACATAAACGTCAAGATAAGAGTGACAGCTACAATAATGGGTTTGTTTATATCTAAATAAAAATAAGCAGCCTAAACGATATAAAGTCTACCTAATATTAGCAAATTAAAAAGACTAAGATACTTTCTGACAGGCTTAATTATGGTGTTGATAAGCATGGTAGCCTACGAGTATTTTTTAATTCGTTTAAAAATAGAATATAAATTTGAAAATTTAAAACAATTATAGAGGGTACATAAACGTCAAGATATGAGTGACGGCTTTAATAATGGGTTTGTTTATATCTAAATAAAAAGCAGTCTAAACGATATAAAGCCTACCTGATATTAGGAAATTAAAAAAACGAGATACTTTCTAACAGGCTTAATTATGGTGTTGATAAACAAGTTAGCCTGCAAGTATTTTTTAATTTGTTTAAAAATAGAATTTATGAATAAATATGAAGGTTTTAAAAAAATAATAATAGAGGACACATAAACGTCAAGCTAAGAGTGACAGCTACAATAGAAATATTAATTACAATACAATTCAAAACACAAGATACTTTCTAACAGTTTTAATTATGGTGATGATAAACATGGTAACCTACGAGTATTTTTTAATTAGTTTAAAAAAAATAGAATTCATCTATTTTGAGAAATGAAAAAAAAATTTTTTAGAGGGCACATAAGCAACAAGAACAGAGTGACAGCTACAATAATGGGTTTGCTTATATCTAAATAAATATAAGCAGCCTAAACGATATAAGATCTACCCAATATTAGCAAATTAAAAAAAAAAGACGATACTTTCTTACTGGCTTAATTAGTGGTGTTGACAAACATGGTAAGCCTAGAAGTATTTTTATTTGTAAATTTGAATTAGCAAATTAAAATAACGAGATAATTTTTAACAGGCTTAATTGTGGTGTTGATAAACATGTAGCCTGCGAGTATTAATATAATATCATTAAAAATAGAATGTAAATTTTAAAAATTTAAAAAAAATTATAGATAGAACGTCAAGATAATAGTGGCAGGTGCAATAATGGTTTGTTTGTGTAAATAAAAGTAAGCAGCCTAAACGATATAAAGCCTACCTAATATTAGCAAATTAAAAAAATACAAGATACTTTCTAACTGGCTTAATTAGTTATCTTGTTAAATACGGTAGCCTACGAATACTTTCTAATTCGTTTGAAAATAGAATTTGTAAATAATTTTGAAAATTTAAAAAAAAAAGTAATTATAAAGGGCACATAAACGTCAAGATAAGAGTGACAGCTACAATAATGGGTTTGTTTATATCTAAATAAAAATAAGTAGCCTAAGCGATATAAAGTCTACCTAATATTAGCAAATTAAAAAGACCCAAGACACTTTCTAATAGGCTTAATTATGGTGTTGATAGTTATGGTAGCCTGCGATTATTTTTTAATTCGCTCAAAAATAGAATATAAATAATTTTGAAAATTTTAAAAAAATATAATTATAGAGGGCACATAAACGTCAAGAAAGATAAGGTTACAGCTACAATAATGGGTACGTTTATATCTAAATAAAAATAATTAGCCTAAACGATATAAAGGCTACCTAATATTAGCATATGAAAAAAAAAACAAGATACTTTTTTACAGGCTTAATTATAGTGTTGATAGACTTGGTAGCCTGCAAGTATTTTTTAATTCGTTTAAAAATAGAATATAAATAAGTTTGAAAATTTAGAAAATTAATTTTAGAGGGCACATAAACGTTAAGAAAGATAGGGTGAAGGCTACAATAATGGGTTCGTTTATATCTAAATTAAAATAAACAGCCTAAACTATATAAAGAATACCTAAGATTAGCAAATTAAAAATAAACAAGATAATTTTCAACAGGCTTAATTATGGTGTCGATAAACATGGTAGGCTAGATTTTTTTTTAAATGTTTAAAATTTTGAAATTTTTAAAAAAATAATTATGTAAGGTACATAAAGGTCAAGATAAGAGTGACAGCTACAATAATGGGCTTGTTTATATCTTAATAAAAATAAGCAGCCTAAACGATATAAAACCTACCTAATAGTAGGAAATTAAAAAAGACACATTCTAACAGACTTACTTATGGTGTTGATAAACATGGTAGCCTACGAGTATTTTTTAATTCGTTTCAAAATAAATTTATAAATAATTTTGAAAATTTAAAAAAAATAAATATAGATGGCACAGAAACGTCAAGATAAGAGTGACGGCTACAATAATGGGTTTGATTATATCTAAATAAAAATAAACAGCCTTAACGATATAAAGCCTACCTATTATTAACAAATTCAAAAAGATAAAGCCTACCTAATATTAGCAAATTAAAAAAAAAAAACTTTCTTTTAAACTTAATTATAGGGCTGATAAACATGGTAGCCTACAAGTATTTTTTAATTCGTTTAAAAATAAAATTTATGAATAATTTTGAAAAAAATAAAAATAAAATAATTATAGAGGGCAAATAAACGCCAAGATAAGAGTGACAGATACAATACTGGGTTTTTCTTATATCTAAATACAATTATGCAGCGTAAACGATATAAAGCCTAAATAATAGCAAATTTAAAAAAAACAAGATACTCTCTAACAGCCTTATTTATGGTGTTGATAACATGGTAGTCTACGAAATATTTTTGTTATTCGTTTAAAAATAAAATTATATATAATTTTGAAAATTTAAAAATGAAATTATAGAGATCACATAAATATCAACATAAGAGTGACAGCTACAATAATGGGTTTGTTTATATCTAAATAAAAATAAGCAACCTAAACGATATAAAGCCAACCTAATATTAGCAAATAAAAAAAAAATGCTTTTTAACAGGCTAAATTATGGTGAATAAACATGGTAGCCTACGAGTATTTTTTAAAATAAAAATTCGTTTAAAAATAGAATTTATTAATTTTGAAAATTTAAAATAATTATAGATGGCACATAAACGTCAAGATAAGAGTGACAGGTACAATAATGGATTTGTTTACATCTAAATAAAAAGCAGCCTAATCGATATAAAGCCTGCCTAATATTAGCAAATTAAAAAGCCATATACTCTCTAACAAGCTTAATTATGGTGTTGATAAACATGGTAGCCTACGAGTATTTTTTAATTCGTTTGAAAATAGAATTGATAAAATAATTTTTAAAATTTGAAAAAAATAATTATACAAGACAAATAAACGTCAAGATAGGAGTGACAGCTACAAAATTGGGTTTGTTTACATCTATATACAAATATGCAGCCTAAACGATATATAGCCTACCTAATATTAATTAGGAAATTAAAAAAGACAAGATATTTTCTAACGGCTTAATTATGGTGTTGACAAAACATGGTAGCCTGCAAGTTTAAAACTTTTTTTAAAATTCGTTTAAAAAATAGAATTTCTAAATTTTGAAATTTTAAAATAATTATAGAGAGCAAATTAAACGTTAAGATAAGAGTGAAGGTACAATAATGGATTTGTTTATATCTAAATAAAAAGCAGCCTAAACGATATGAACTACCTAATAGCAAATTAAAAAACGAGATACTTTCTAACAAGTAATTATGGTCTTGATAAATTGTAGCCTACGAGTATTTATTTAATTCGTTTATGAAAATAGAATTTATAAATAGTTTTGAAAATTTAAAAAAAAAAAAATTTATAGAGGGCAGATAACGTCAAGATAAAATTGACAGCTACAATAATGGGTTTGTTTATATTTAAACTAAATAAAAAGGCAGTTATTACCAGGGTTTTCGCCAAAATGTCGATACCGATCTCTTGTGGTCTATAAGGGTTCTAGAGGTCGATTCATACACGAAGGTGAGAGGGGGTCGATAATTTACAGAGGAAATCTATTAAACTGTCTTAGCGAAAATAGGAATATATTAGTATTCGAATATATATATATATTATATATATATATATTTACTAATATATATATATATATAATATATAATATATATATATATAGTATATATAATATTTTTATTATATACCGTATATTATTATATATATATATACTATATATATATATAATATATATATATATTATATTATATATATATATATTATATATTATATATATATTATTATATATACTTATATATATATTATATATATATATAAATAAATATTACGGTACCAATTTCACCGAATATCTTATTATCTTTACTGCTACTTTCAGACAACATCATTTCCTATTTAATATCAACTTTATAAAAAGGTATGTTAACATAAATTTAAAGGTATTCAGTAGTAGTCGCAAGATACAATAGAGGGGGCTTTTTTTTCATTCAAAATGATTTTACTGTTATATTTATCAATATAATATAGTTATATTACGTTTGTGTATTCTCACGGTATTTAGCGATGTACGACGGTTTGAGGAACTAGGCAAAATTACAATAATATTCATAATTTTTGCTATCATTTTTTAAGATTATGTAAACAGTCTAATACATTGCTTTTTCTGTCAATTGTTTATTTCCTCAGGATTCTGTCTTATCTCCTACATAAATTCTTTCATTGGGTTATTATATAGCTCTCCTTATTGCCTAACATCAGAAATAAAAATGATTCGATGTTTTTGTTAAATACTTGACCAAGGGGTCGATAAAAAGGCAAATCTCCTTTGACGGGGTCGACAGGATAAAAAGTTTGGCGACACCTGGTCTAAACGGTATTAAAGCCTACCTAATATTAGCAAACTAAAAAAACAAGATATATACTTTCTAACAAGCTTATTTATGGTGTTGATAAACATGGTAGGCTACTAGTATTTTTTAATTCGTTTAAAAATAGAATTTATTAAAACTAAATTAAAATTTAAAATAAATAATTATAGTAAATAACGTCAAGATAAAAGTGACAGCTACAATAATTGTAATGTTTATATCTAAATAAAATAAGAAGCCTATACGATATAGAGTACCTTATATTAGCAAACTAAAAAAGCGAGATACTTTCTAACCAGCTTAATTAAGGTGTTGATAAACGTTGTATTCTTCTATATATTTTGATTCGTTTAAAAATTGAATTTATAAATAAATTTAAAAACTTGAAATAAATATAGAGGGCACATAAACATCAAGGTAACAGTGACAGCTACAATAATGAGTTTAGTTTTATTAAAAGAAGTTATATTTCAAGAGGCTAACTTAATTCTCATGGAATATCTAGAGCAACTTTAAAAAAGATTTAAAAATAGAATTTGCAATTATTGAAAAGGTTAAAAAAGATTATTGAGGCACAATTAAATCGGTTAAGGATGTGAGTGACAGCTACAGAATGGGGATTTGTTGTCGAAATTAAAGTAATCAGCCTAAACGATATAAAGCCACCCCTAATATGAGCCAATTAAAAAGCAAGGTACTTTCTAACCATGGCTTAGGTATGCTTGATAATAAACAATGTAGTTACAAGTGTATTGTTTAATTCGTAATTATAGAATTATAAATAACTTTTGATAATTTTTTTTTATTATACGAGGGCACATAAACGTCTAGATAGAGTGACAGCTACAATAAATGGGTTTGTTTACATCTTAAATAAAAATTAGGATTCACTAAACGTCATAAAGTACCTAATATTAGCAAACTAAATACCTTTTTGTTATGAATGCTATTGAGAAACATGGAAATCTACGAGCATTTAGTAGAATTTATAATAGAATTCATAAATAAATTTTGAAAATTTATAAAAAAATAATTATACGAGGGGACATAAACGTCAAGATAAGAGTGACATGTACAATGATGGGTTTGTTTATATCTAAATAAAAATATGCAGCCTAAACCCTATAAAGCCTTTACCTACTATTCCAAGGCCAAGCCCATGTGATTTGGTGTCATTGATAAACATTTTGTAAAACTGTAGCTAGAACTATTTTTTAAAACTCGTTAAAAATGGAATTTAAAATAATTTTGAAAACTTAAACAAA
>JABUQX010047422.1:57500-64835 GCA_015478945.1 Trachelipus rathkii | reverse complement strand
TATACTTATCAACACACCTAACCACTTATTTACAACTATAATACCCTAACACTTATACTTAAATACTCACATACATTAACACACTCAACCGCTCACAACCCATATATACAATACACACCCATTCCTAATGAACTTTATACACACATTCACTATATGTACTACTTATACACACATTCCTATGCACTTACATTTACCCATAGACACTCACATTTACACTTATACACAAGCGGTTCACAAACACACACACATACAACTAACCTTCACTACTTACCTTATACTAACACTATATACTATGACTTACTATACATCTGCAACGCATAAGACTTACATTACACTTACATTTTCACTCTTATATATAACATATCAATGTATATATAACACCGACCAACACCTTTGGATCTTCTTACATATGCGGTACTTAATTTATAATAGCCAATTATTTACTAACTTTTCTTTTAAGTAGGATATATATTATATCTATATATATATTATATATATTATATTAATTATATTATATATATATATTATATATAGCATTACAATTTTTATTATAAAAACATTTATAACTTTAAACAGAACTTTAAATGCAAGTTAATAATATGATATAATCAATAGAGGTGTTATAACTAACACTGTAGGGGGGATTCGAGTATGCTTTTTGTTTTATCTAGTTTTATATCTGCTTTAAACTTACATGTTTTTACTGCTTTATAACTCATGTTCTTAACTTAGCTTTATATAACTTATATTGTTTTAATATTACTACTCTAGCTTTACTCTACTATTATTTAATTACATTAACATTATATAATTTCCATTAAAAGTCAAGTAAATACAGTACATTAAAATAGAAGGTTGTTACTTCACTTACTATTACATTATGCGTATTTCTCTTAGTTTAATATTTCTGTGCTCTTCTCTTAAAATTGTCGTTTTACTGTGTTTAATATAACAATAATGAAATTTTTTAAACTTCGGTGACTTAATATTCCATCGGTGTCTAGATTTTTCCCCCTCGCTTTCCCCCTATTATTTTTTCTACTTATACTGGTTTAACTCCTTCTTTATTTAAACAATTAACATACCTTAAAGAGTAAATTCATGTAAAACTCATGATAGGGTTGTTACTAATCACCTAGGGCTTTAGTATGCTTTTTGTTTTCACTGCTTTCTGCTTTACTTCTGCTTTATGCTTTAACTTCTGGCTTTACTGCTTTAAACTTTCTGCTTATCATACTTTGTGTTGTATTATGTTATATTTTTTATCTGGTTTTTTACTTTTCATATTTATTTGTTGTTCGAACTTCGGAAGCGAAAATGTAACATGTAAGACTGTGATTATTGTTTCTGGTGTTATTTTTGATTGTATTATAGTTCTTCCTTATCGGTGATTTGTGATACTAATTATTCAATATATTTATTAGTGTCATACTCTAGTGTTATACTTTTTACACTGTGTGTGAATAGTATGCCTATTATAATTTTGCATTAACTTTATACTTTATGAAACACATTCTAATATTCGACTTGGATTGAAACAGACATACACATATATAACTTATTATGACTCTATTTAATTATAACATATCACTATACTACTAAATATTTAATATAGGTAATATATATATTTATATATATATATATTAATATATATATATATATATATATATGATATATATATTATATATTATATATATATATTAATAATATTAATATATACAGTCCACCTCTAAAACTTTTTTCACATCTACGTTTGCTTCACATCATATAGTTTGGTCCAATCAGAAGTCACTCACTTTATAGTTATTCATAAACATTTCTTCCTGTTCTAGTATAAACATCGGTGCGTCTTCACTACAGTGTCTTCCAAACAGCACTTAAGACACCTAAAGAAGTCTTAACCCGAAACAACCAATATGTTTACCTCATATGATATATATATAATACCTCCTTCACACGCCCCTTAAACACTAACTCAACGGCTAACACACCCCACCACACATATAACAAGATAATATCATTACCTACTTACCCATTATTTATACGTATATATATATTATATATAATATAATATATATATTCCATGAATTATACTTATCCATACGTACAAGATTTCTTACCTCAAATACATATTTATCTTACATTTACTACTAACACAGATTATTATATCTTAAACATTTACACTTAAACACTACACAACGACACACAACATCACTCACTTTTCATTTGGACACGTATGGAACAACTCACTAATTATCTATTGGGGTAGTAGTTGACCAACAGAATCTTTTAGCTTCTCATTATACTCTATCACTATCCAGATATATAAGACTTGCTCTATTTGAAAAGACTTTTAATCTCTAAATTACTTACTTATTGTAAAACTGGGTATGGTATAGTTCTAATTAGTACATTGCTCTGTTTTATATAAGCAGTACTTTATATTACCTCATTCAAATATAGGCTATATTTAATAAGTTTATTAAATATAATTTGATCAGATCTAATATTTATACACTCTATTACTATTTTATAAAGATAAGAATTATTCAATGGCTCGCATATTTTTTATATAATTCATTTGTAACTCTTTAATAGAAATTTATTCATTTTCGCTAGTATAAATTACTAGTAAGGTTATTGTATTGATTATAGAAATTTTTGTTAAAGGTGACAACAACGAGTATTTTAAAATATATTCTGCGTTTTTATATCTTAAACAATATATTATGAAATATAACATTTAACCTTTATTAAAAATATAATGGTTATCTATATATTAACGGATTATCAATTACAGTTACATAAAAAAATCAGTTTATCGGGTAGCCCCTAGCACTTTAGAGGGCAATTACATATCTGG
Source organism: Trachelipus rathkii (assembly GCA_015478945.1). Classification (NCBI taxonomy): domain Eukaryota; kingdom Metazoa; phylum Arthropoda; class Malacostraca; order Isopoda; family Trachelipodidae; genus Trachelipus; species Trachelipus rathkii. The sequence continues at coordinate 61,972 of JABUQX010047422.1, read as the reverse complement.
GAATATATAATGAGAGAGATCTTGGAGCGCTCGTGTTGTCTTAGTTCGTTTCTTTTTTGATTCTGAATTGCCGTATAAATTGACTTATCTTTTTCAACACTCCTCTTTAGCCATGTAATAAAGTCTCACCATTAAAAAAACAGAATGTATCCGAAAGAATGGACAGAATATCACTAATACTCTCGGTGAGTTACTTTACCACTGAATCAGTAGATATTTTTAAAAGATCTTTCTTAAGATAATTTAATTTAAAAATAACTAATCATTCATCCTTACCATTATTTAATTTGCTCTTTTTTATCAGAATGTTTACTAAAAGAAAATTTAAAGAGCTCTTCAATATGCCCATTATTAAATAGATAAATTTCTCGGTGTTTCTTTATTATTATTATTATTATTATGTATGTATGTATTGACCATCCATCACGAGAAAACACAACAATCCGCCTCCTTACAGATACGAAACTGACCTCTCTCTCTGTAAAATGTGTTTAAATATCTTTTTGTATCCCGGGGCGATTTAAGCCTAATTCCAGGTCAGAATATATTTCAAACTGTCAAACTGCCCTTTTTCTGTAAAATGTGGTTCAATAACTACGTTAGGCCTAAATTTAGGCCTAAATTTAGAATAAGCCTTTTTGTAGACGGTCTAATTTAATCCTAATACAGGTCAAAAGGTAAATCCAGTATAGACAAGAATCATTGTTATTTTATTTTTATAAATATATTATTCCAAACTGAAACATGCTGGAATCGGTAAGATCCCTTTAAGGCAGCGTAGCAAGGAAAATGTTTTTCCTTATTGATGTTCTTGGTCGGAGTCAGTTTTCCCCTAGCTCATAGGCTAAGCCACCAGGCTCAGGCATGAGCCCAACCCGCAAAAGGCAGCCAACCCGCACCGATGGTCGTCCGCGCCTATATATATATATATATATATATATATATTATATATATATATTATATATATCTATATTTTTATATATATATATATATTATAGTAAAATATATGTTTTTAATAAAATTTCATTAAATTTTAGAAATTTAAATATTTTTACTATATATATTATATATCTATATATATATATATATATATATATATATATAATATATATATATATATATATATATATATTATATTTATATATTATATAATTACAATATATATATATATATATATATATATATTATTATATATATATTATATATATCTATATATATTATATATATATATATATATATATTATATATATAATTACTGTAAGATAATGATTATTAAATTTCTATTTATATAGATAAAGTTTTTTATTATCCTTATTTTTACTTTCTTAAATAAATATTTACATGTATGTTAAGAGTTTAAATAAACGATAAGGTTCAGGATATGAAAAAACATGTTTTTAATACCTTAAAACCCAAAAGCGATAAAATAATTCTCGACCAATTCAGCATACGAGGTCATATGAGATAAGATTACTCGTCCTCACAGAAAGGTAACATTTTCTTCTTGCCTGCTCGTGGGCTGGGAACGCGGACATATTGCGGCCTGCGGGGCAGCGGCGGCGCAACGCGGCGGGCGGTTAACGCTGAAATATTGCGCCTGCGGGCCCACGCGGCGGGCGGGGACGCGGCGGGACGCACCATCGGGTGCGGGGTTGGCTGCTTTGCGGTGGGGCTCATGCTGGGATGGTGGTTAGCTTATGAGCTAGGGGAAAACTACTCCGACCAAACACAAGTAAGGAAAACATTTCCTTCTTACCTGCTAAAAGGATCTTACCGATCCAGCAAGTTTCCAGTTTAAAATATATTTATAAAATAATAATACAATGATTCTTGTCTATACTGGATTTACCTTTTGACCTGGTATTAGGCTTAATTAAGACCGTCTACAAAAGGCTTATTCCTAATTCAGGCCTAAATTTAGGCCTAACGTAGTTATTGCACAATTTTACAGAAAAGGTCAGTTTTTGAAATATATTTTGGGACCGGATTAGCTTAAATCGCCGGGATCAAAAAGGATTATCCTACACACATTTTAGCAGAGAGAGAGGTCAGTTTTCGTTACTGTAAGAGTGCGGGTTGTTGTGTTTTCTCGTGATGGATTGTCAATGTACATACATAATAATAATAATAATAAAGAAAACCTGAATTATTTAAAAAACTTTGAAATTATTTATAATATTTTTAGTTAACATCGAGCGAATAATATAAATGTAAGTGAATAATTGTTATTTTTAAATAAGAACTTAGAAATTTTAATAAAATACATGTTTTGTTAGCAGAGAAGAACTTATTTTGTCATTTTTATACTTATTACTTGGCTAAAGATGATGTAAAGTAGTAAGTCCATAGAACAAAACGTGGCATAGCTTGTTGTAGAGGGGTGCTAGGGGCGACTTACTGATTTATTGCTTTAAGGTACGTAAAATATATGTTTTTAATAAAATTTCATAAAATTTTAGTAAAAGTTATTTTAAAACTTGATAGTTATAAAATTTATAAACAAAAAGTATTAACAGTTAATAATAATTCTTTGTTCAAGGTATGATTGAATTTATTATAGAAGTTTTTAAGAAACTTTGAAATAATTTTAGCTATATTTGAATGAGTAATATAAATGTACGTGCTTAATTAAAACAAAATGTTTTAATAAATTATACGTTATGTGTGTAAGTAAATCTGCGTGTGTAAGTAATCTGTGTGTGAGTGTAAGTAATCTGTGTGTGGTGTGTGTCGTGGTGTGTGTGGTAAGTGTAAATGTAAGTATTCTGTGTGTGAGTGTAAGTAAATCTGTTGTGAGTGTAAGTAATCTGCGTGTGTAAGTAAATCTGTGTGTGAGTGTAAGTAATTCTGTGTATGTGTGTGTGTGTGTGTGCGTGTGTGTGTGTGTGCGTGTGTGTGTGTGTGTGTGACCGCATGTGTATAAGTGTATATGGAGATGCTATGGGTAAATGTAAGTGACATAGTGATTGTGTGAGTGTCATGGTGTGTATAAGTGTCATAGTGAATGTGTGTATAAGGTGACATAGTGAATGTGTGTTCTAAATAATAATACCAATAGGCATGAAGAATACACTAAGTATAACATAATAAAAATAAAATAATAAAAATAATGAAAGAAGAAAAATCTATATATAAAATAATAAAAAGTATTAAAACAAAAATAAAAACATAAAGAATAAATATATGAGTTAAAACAGTAAACATATGAGTAAAGCAGTAAAGCAGGGAAAAGTTAAAGCAGTAAAGCAGAAAGTTAAAGGCAGTAAAGCAGAAAGTTAAAGCAGTAAAGCAGTAAAACAAACCCAAGCATACTAGGCCTTAGGTGGTTTAGGTCACACTCTATTGATTTCTTGATTTACTGCTTTTAAGGTATGTAATTTTAATAAATATGTGAGTTAAGCGTAAACATATAAGTTAAGCAGTAAATACATGAGTTAAAGAGTAAACATGAGTTAAAGCAGTTAAACAGTAAAACAAAAGCATACTAATCCCTTATGTGTTAGGTAACACCTCTATTTGATTTACTGCTTTAAGGTATGTAATGTTAATAAATATGTGAGTTAAAGCAGTAAAACATATAAGTTAAAACAGTAAAACATGAGTTAAAGCAGTAAAACAGTAAAACAAAGCATACTAATCCCTAGGTGTTAGTTAACACCTCTATTGATTTACTGAATTTACTGCTTTAAGGTCTGTAAAAGTATATGTTTTTTTAATAAATGTTTAATGTCTAAAATTAGGATGGGCTAAAATTGACCCATGGGAAGACCAAAGGGTTGGTCGTGTGTTTATACATGTGTATGTAAGTGTAAATGTAAGTGTAAGTGTCTTGTGAGTGTCAAGTGTTCCTAGTAAATGTGTGTATAAGTTGTAAGTGGGTGTGTGTATGTGTGTGTGTTGTGACCGCTTGTGTATAAGTGTAAATGTAAGTGTCTATGGGTAAATGTAAGTGTCATAGTGAATGTGTGTATAAGTGTCATAGTGAATGTGTGTATAAGTGTCATAGTGAATGTGTGTGTGTGTGTGTGTGTGTGTGTGTGTGTGTGTGTGTATATAAGTATAAGTGTGTGTGTGTATAAGTATAAGTGTGTGTGTGTGTGTGCGTGTGTGTGTGTGTGTGTCCATGGAAATAAGTTAGGATAGATCCATACAGGTCAGGTTCCTACATGACCTCATGTTAGCACAGATACCTACCAAAGGCTAGGCATCAGTTACCTGGATGAGCTCAAGGCGGGGTGGAGGCTAGGTGCAGGTGTAGGATAGGTGTAGGCTAGGTGTAGGTGTACGCTAGGTTAGGTTAGGTTAGGTTAGGTTAGGTTAGGTTAGGTTAGGTTAGGTTAGGTTAGGTTAGGTTAGGTTAGGTTAGGTTAGGTTAGTTAGGGTTTGGTAAGGCCAGGTTAGGCTAGGTGAAGGCTAAGTGTAGGCTGGGTATAGGGTATCCGGCAAGGTCAATGTCGAAATATCATGGTCCA
>JABUQX010047422.1:45000-47500 GCA_015478945.1 Trachelipus rathkii | reverse complement strand
AAGAGAGTGAGTAAAGTCGCGCGACTAACATCTTCAGTTTTCATGTCAATATTTCGATGTATGTAGAGGAGGGCAAGTCCAGTAAGTCTTTCATCTCCAATAGTATTTCTCAAGTAGATTTTCAGAAGTCATAATGTTGAAAAGCTTCTTTTACTGACGCAGTATGAACGCGGGTAAAATTGAACAGTATTCTGCAACTAGATTGCAAATATTTGTAAAATTGTGACTGCGAAAAGAAACTAGAACTATTGCTGTTAATTTGGATCGATCTGTGCCGTGATGTATTCAGCTTCCATAAATCCGCATTCGCTATTTACTAAGTCCTCCATAGGCTTTCGAGATCTTCCTGTAAAATGTTACATCTTCTTCTCGATGGCACATTACACCTCGCTTCGACTAATGAAAATTGCAAGGAAGATATAATTTCTTTATGATTTAAAAACCTCTCTCCTGATGCTGATATTATTAAATCATCCAAAAATTTTATAAAAATGGATGTGCGATAATAAGTCTGTGTGTCGGAAGTAGGAATGTTGGGTTTGTATTTTTGGAATTTGTTAATTCTCGGTACAGCAATTTCAATACCCAGTTAGATTCGATGGCGTCTTACACATCTTCAAAATTCTACTGAATTCTAATGTTGGCCATTTTCTCTTAATGGCTTCAAGCTTAGTTCTTATTAGATTTACTTTCATTATATGCACTCACCAAATCAATAACGTGTGTCTGCAATCGTTTTGAAAGATTGTGTGTTAAACTTAATAGTCTGTTTAAAAAAAAAATTGAAACCAGAAAAGCTTCTATTATCTTCTTCTATTATCGGGTTTATCATCTCTTTAAATAATAAAAACCGATTCATGCCGTTGGCACTAGCGAGTTACCAAACTTTTTTAATCTCTTCTTGCTACCCTTAGGAATAAGTTCTTCTATTTTTTCTTCAAGAACTTTTTTCCTCCTAGCACTTGCAAGAAAAAATTTGCAACATTCTGATATTATTCCAATTGCACTCCGAATATTTTTGAACTTTAGAAGCATCTGTGAAGCATAAATTTATGCATTGCAAAAAGCAGTGAGTATAAGTAGCTTTGTGACATTTTTCCTTTATTACTCTTTGAACATCCTTGAACTCACCACTCACTGCTGCTGCACTGTCATACCCTTGTCCTCTTAGATTATTCATAACCAAACCAAGTTCAGTTACTTTTCTTTCAATTAATTAAGACTTATTCCCGTCAAATCATTTACTGAGACGAAAACACAAAAATCTTCTTTGATGGTAAGAGTATCAATATCAATGTAACGCACACACAACGAAAAATTGTTCCTTTGGGACACATCGTCGTCTCAATCGGTTAAGACAGTGGAAAAATTTACTTTTTATTTATGTTTTTCGCAATTGACGTTGAATGAGATGCGCAAATGACTGAATTATATAGCATTTTGGACTGTGGAACTGGTATACATGGCATTTCTAGCACTAGTTTTTAAATGCTCTGAACGAACATGGTCCCAGCATTAGCATTAGGATATTTTAAAGACCCCGAAGCCACATAAATTCCCACAGGAATTCGGGATGGATTCGACAATGACTGACGAATGTCCACGTAACGGATATAACTTTGCTTACAAAGAATCGAATTGTTTCAAACAATTGGAATTAGCTGTTGTGATGGAGCTCGTCGACCTTTTCTTCTGACTGTCAATCTGTTTGTCGATTCTGTCGACTTTTCACTTAAACCTCTACTTCTCCAGCAAATCTCTTTTCTAACCGGTTCTTTGTGATATTTAGTTGCCTCGTGTTTTTTTAAAGATTCAATGGCTTTCTTTAAGTTTGAATACGGTCTCGAGACAAAAACACCTAATTCCTGGTGTTTTCCTTTACCTTCTTATTTTGTTTCCAAAAAACAATACACAATTTGAGCAATAAACCCAACGTTTTTATCAGAGTAAGCTAACCACTTAATATCATCAAGCCACTTTCTTTGAAAATTATCTTTCCTCAAACCTTTGCCTTCCTGAGCAGGAAATATATTTTTTGAATCTGTGGTTTCTAGAGATATTTTAATATTTCCCACTTTTTCCTTATTGCTAAATACCGTAGCCTATGCAAATTGCGCATATCGTTGGATGACAATCTTTTGTATTCCTTGATTTTGCAACACCGGACTCTATGACGCTTGCGAGGAAAACTCGACGTCTACTTGAGATTTTCAGCTGCTATCGCAGTTACAGAAGTTTCAGGAGAAACTGATTCTTCGAGTCCGAGAACCTCACTCTTTGAATAACAGGAATCTTTATTATCATAGTGCTTACTTTTTTTTGTGGAAAAAGTCTCTAATATCTGTTCTTCTTTTCATATTTTTTATTTTTTTATTTTTTTAAGTTGAACAACAAACAAGAGCAAAAAATGTTAACACAAAGTGCAAAACTATAATTATTCACTAGCAACTTGATATTATACCCATTAAAACATGATGATAGCTTTACACTGACACACCCT
>JABUQX010047422.1:22500-37500 GCA_015478945.1 Trachelipus rathkii | reverse complement strand
AGTTAAAAAATCGAACAGCAAGTGACTCAAAGTAGGGATCATTTGAAGGAATCACGATACTGATCTCAGACCCTTCAATTGCAAGGTTTGTCCGACTCCTATTACTGAATATTAATTTGTCCCTTTCTTTTTCAATTTATATTAACAATCTTTTTATGGAAAGCTTAAGAATGGCAGTAGACATTCATTTTTAGTTTCTTAATTAACAGATAAAATTTTGAAAATAAAGACCAATGAAATACTCTTTATTCACCTTCACTCCTTAATGAATTTCAAAAACTTTTTGGATTCCGAAATATGGAGAAGCGCAAGTAGTGCTTATTTTCTTAATTAAACGATTTTTCCATGTTAATAAAAATATCAAAGTATACTCCCTTTCATTTCATTTTTAGTTCGTCAGAACCATGTACCGTTATCCGTCTCTGTTCTGAACTCTATACAATTTGATAAATGTTATCAAATACAGTTACATAATTTGGTTATGTTGCATGAAAAAACACAAATCATTTAACCGAAAAAAATATAAATTTTATTAAGATTATATGCATCAATGGTAAGAATTATTTTTAATGACTAGCTAAACTTATGATGGAATGATATATAGCTGTTGGTGTGGAAACCCTTAAATTCGACTCTCATTCACAGCATCGTCAGACAAATGTGGAACAGAGCACCATCTGTTTCTGATCTTTAAAACTATGAGCGAAAGTTTTGTTCCAATCGTTTTCCCACCTCCAACATATTAAAAAAATTATTATAGGATTAGTCATAATAAACCAATATCCATTGTTGGATTTGACATACATTAATAAAATCATTTATTTTCGCATTAACATAATTTTTAGATATTATCAGATTTTTGAAAGCACGACATCTCTCATCTTCCCCCCGAAATTGTCGTTCAGGCATAATTCTTGAGTGTGTGAGCTCTCGGTCACTGCTGAAACTTTAAAAATTTACGGTCGGGGGAGGGGGATCTTCGATGTGCCCTGCTCTCTCAATCTCCCTATCGTATCATTTGAAACATTTGAAATTTTTCTTAACATTAATTACCCTATTAAAAATTGTATATTTTGCATGCAAACAAAAAAAGATAAATATTAATTACAAATTCACAATGAAGAGGTGGTCTAAATTTCTGCATTAAAGCCATCATCATAATTATGTCTAAAGGATCCAATCATTCCATTAAAGTGCTTCAAAGTTGAAAGTTTAATACGTTGAAACATTTCTTCAAATAACGAGAACCATGGAAGTTAAACTTTTTTTTTTCTTTTTATTTCTTTTTTTAGTTTAAAGCAAATCTTTACACACCAAATGTCAAACGAAGAAGTTACGGCCTCAGTTCTAAGGATTTTCAACATGATTTCTTAATATACTAATAAGACTTTTCCACAAAAGGAATTACAAACTGAAGGCAAAGAAAGAAGAAATAAATTAATCTTTAAGATTAAAAACATAAGCGTTTTAACAATTTCTTATTATTTACCAAATTTTTGTTGTTTTCTTCTTTTCCGAGTACCGTACGGTTTTTTTTTCCTTAATTTTCGGAGTGGAGACGTTTGTTTGGTGAGGATCGGCTGCTGTCTCCTCAATTTGAGGGTTTAGAGAATTTAACAATTGTCGCAAAAGGATCTTGTCAGATTCAGAGAAGACTATTTTTTCAAGCATTTGAGTGTGAGTTTCTTGACTTGGATTCTCACTTGATGACTCCACTTGATTTTCCTGATTTGACTTTGCGCGAGAAAAGAAAGAGTCTTGAAAACGCTGTCGGCGAGTTTTATCAATGTATGTAAATCGATGTGCTCGGCTATTATGTGTAACTTTTGGTAAACAGAGGTCGGTATACTTCAGCGAGGAAACATTCTTTCACAAAACTTGAATGGTTTCTTATGAGACTTTCGGCGTTTTTATAGCCTACCACTTTTTCGACCCGTTTCAAATATCCACTCTGCAATTCATTCTCTTTCATTCCTTTCTTGATGACTTCATGAATGCTTTGATCTTTTGGAGGCAAATAAAATCTTTTTATTTTGGTTATCAGTTTTTCATAGGCATTTCTTTTAATTGGGTATTTAATGAAGAGCAATAGATGAGTCGGAAGCATTGGAGCTATTAGTCTTATTTTGTCTGAGTCACTTTCATTTATAAATTCTAAAAAGGATGTTTATTGCTTTGATCCAATTTGTAATATCGGCTTCATCTAAGCTTGTTAGTTTTATTGGACACACAATCTTTAAGTGAGTTTGGCGCGCTTGCGTTTGAGTCGCTGGGTTGGAAGGCGTTGCCTTCTTTGCGCGGGAGGGTTGACTGCTTATGCCGTTGGGGGATTTGTTGTTTCTTTTTCTTTTTTGAAAGGTGGCCCTTTTTCGTTTGATTTTTAGGCAAGGTTTAAATTTCTTTCCCGCCATGCTGAGCTTCTTGGGACAAAGAATGTTTGTTTACGAAATGGTAGAAGGTCGTTGGGTGCTTTGAAAATGTTAAGACGCTTTGGGTCTTTTGATTTGTCAGTTTGTGGCAGTTTAGGAATTTTTGCTTCTGCCGGCGCTTATTTTTATGTAACGACTTAGTAGTTTTTTAATTTCTTAACACAGAATTTTACTCTTCACGTTCACATAAAATAGGAATTTCAACACACGTTTTATTACACAGTTTTATTTAATGGACACAAACCACAGTTTGATTAAGCGCACTATTTATTTTAGTTTCATAAGCAGATGGGATGTTTTTTTTTTCAAAAAAAATTTTTGATTACATCCGGCAATTTTCGCTGATATTCTGACCCAAGATTGAAGGTGATCAATTCTAGGTTATTTACAACAAGTCAGTTAATTTTCAGGATGCATCCCACTCCAGAATGGCGGGGGGTTTTCACTAGTCACTCCGAAATCACAGAAAGATGTGCGCTACAGAGTAACTTAGCAATGAAGATAATTAATGAGATGTATTAACCCATCTTGTGGTTGAACATGAGATTGCATTGCTGCTATTGAGTTTATTAAACAGATCAAATAATAATGGAAATTTCACAATTAGATATTTCATAAATGTGTCATTTGACAATGAGAACAATAAATATTGATTAAATGATTATTTAGATTATATACATTATATACTATGGTTGTTAACATAAGTCACGGTAATAAGGCAGCAGTGGACGCAGAAACCACCCTCTCTCGTGGCGCGTGTATACGAGGCCCAAGTCCCTGATGTGGGGCATTCCAAAAATGCCATTGCATCCTTCCATTCAAATCTCGCTCCTCCCCTTTTTGGGGATCGCTTCTCTAACAATTTTATATATAGTTCGAGTTTGGTAACACATTGAAATAATGTTAAAGGATTGGTACATAGATGACACAGGTGGTACAGATCTTAGGCACAAACAATGCTTTCGCTGACAAGCGTTTGCATTTAACTTACTTTCTGAAATATTTTCCAGGTCCATCATAGTATATATAATATCATACTATACTATACATATATATATATATATATATATATATATATATATATATATATATAATACTATAATATATATGATATATATAGTATATATATATATAAATATATATATATACTATAGATAATATATACTATATATATATTTAATGGGGGTTTCTTTCGACTTGCGTCATATATCTTCTACTTTTCTGCCTTCAGTTAGCATGCCGACGCACCTTACCCCCAGTCTTTGGGGAAGGAAGGTGCGTGACGTGTTTATATATATATATATATATATATAATATATATTATATATATATATATATATATAGTATATATATAGATATATATGATTCTATATAGTATATCATATTCTCCACGTGGGTAAAAAGCAAGAATGCTACCAAATTCGTCGGTTTTTAAAAAATGGAAACCATAGCCACAATTAAAATCACCCTATAAAAATACACGGCTCTTCAAATTAGGCAAATCAAAGGTAGTTGGAAAAATAGATAAATGTGTGTTGGTGCAGACTTTACCAGTGGAGTTCATGTAAGATTGCAGCATAGCAAGTGTGAAGATCTGGCAGAGAGTTGGATAGCGAAAGGATGAGACTCTGAAATACGAATGGCAAGAACTCTCCTCAAAGAAGGATGAACATGACTTGAACATTTATACGTGATAATTTAAATTCACTAAATTGTAATAATGAATATGGAGATTGTCTGCAACAGCCTGCGACGGCTAGGAAGATTGGGAGGGAGGTTAGATAGTTAGGCAGTCGACAGCCCCTATCTAGACATACACCTGGTGCGAAGGAGAGGCAAAAGTGTGATGGATGAAGAACCACCCTGCGATAATGTGATTCATACTCTGTACAAGGGCGAACAACGCCCCTATGCATAGCTAGCAACTGGAGTGGTAAGAAGAAGTTCCGAAGAAGCCTTGGAACACCAAATTTCCTAGAAATTTGTTAGAAAGAACATAATGTGATCCTTTTAAGAAAGATGACGAGAAAAGAAAATATCAAGAATATTAAGAACAGAAGAAGGTTAGAGTTGTGTTTTCAAAGAAGATATTATAGTTGTGTGGAAGATTATGTCAGGTAGATAGATGAAGAAGCTTAGTTATTGAGGCATTGAAAAATACCATGTTTTCTAACACAACTATGGTAGGTGCTAGAAAGATCAGAGGTCTGTTGCTTCAAGGCTACCCTTCTAGCATCATTTATTCGCTGTTGAATAAGCCGTCTTTCAAATTGGAAGTAATGATCAGTGGTGGAGTTATCATCCTAAGAGTGGAGAGGAGACACAGCAACAGATAGGTCATTGATGCAAAACATAAAAAAAAAGAATTGGGATAGAACAGAATTCTGAGGAGCATCACTAAGGATATTTTTAAGGAATAAATGGTGGCTATCTGGAATAGAAGTTATAGAAAGACTAGAACGAATGAAATTAAAGCTTTGCGCCAGAATTTATCGAAAGCCTTCGATATACCTAGCGCCACAGAAAAAGGCAGGAAGAGCAGACGACCAAGAGTTGGAGAGAAAGGAAAGAAGAAGATCACCAGTTGAGAAATCCTTACAGAAGCCATACTGGCAGTCAGAGATAAAAATAGAAGATTTAAAATGTTTCTAAATCTTCTTATTAAGAGTAAATTTGAAAACTTTAGGAAGAACAGAGGTTAAAGCGATAGGACGATGGTTGGATTGTTGACTATGGTCCCGTTTCTTCAGCATATGCTTGATGAATGCACTCTCCCAGCAGGAGAGAAAGGTTGAAGTTGATAGACAGTTAGGAAACAGTTTACCAAGGCAAGGTACAAACTCATAAACACAAGTTTTGAGGACCACTGGAAGGATAACTTGAGCACTCTCCGCCTTCCTAGTGTTAAGCTCAAAGAGTATAGAAATGACATTTAATGGGTTGAAAGGAGGAAGAAAGTAGGAATATCTCTGGAATTGTCTAGAGTGGAATTAGAGGGAAAAGTTTAATAAGTAAACAGTTCAGCTTCAGCATACGTTAAGACAGCAGTATTACCCACAGAGATACAAGAGAAGGGAGAGACGAAGAGGCAAAATTGGAGTTCACATTTTAAAATTGCACAATATTAGAAAAAGTGTGAGGTAGAGAAACCAAATAGATTGTTGCAATTTCTACGAAGAAAAGTTTTTAGAGTCTAGAAGGGCTGATTTTTTTGTCATTCCGGAATAAAACATGTAAATGTACGGGTTTCTGGATTTGAATACAGCGATAAATTCTGATGAACCAAGATTTATCAGTTTTAGATCAAATAAAAGACAATGGAATGTATGCCTCGATGTGGAGAGTATTACGACCTTTTGTGGAAAAAGGCTTTTAATCAGATGTAACACACCTCGCTCTTTTGGCGTCTCACAGTTCTCAGGAATCTTCAAGCATACATCCCAATTCAAGTCAACAAAATTGCTAGTTAATTTTACTCCTCCAACGTAACACGCTTTTAAGAAGCAAGATCTTTAATTAATGAAGAGAGAATTTAGAGTGGAATAGGCAAAAGCTATTGAAAATGGCTTGCCAAATTTTAACAAAATTAGCATAATACAATTTAAATATAGTAAAAAAAAGTGTAAATAAGATAGATAGATAGATAATCCAAATAAGATTGTATGCACATTTTCAACGAAGAAAAGAGTTTTTAGAGTCTAGAAAGGCTGATTATTTTTATTATATGTTCCATTTTTATATAATCCGGATATAAAAACATGTAATTATAGTAGGGTTTTTACTATGAGGTATTATGAATTACAACGTATTATAAATTCTGATGTATTAAATACCTAAAGTAATTTAAATGCAGTTTTTTAGATCAAAATTACATAAGGTAACAATTGAAAAATAAATGTAACTAGCCTCCATATTATTAATAATATATAATAATATATTATATTATTAATATATTATTTATATTATATTATATATTTAATATATTATAAATTAAATTATATATAAATATATATATATATTAATATATAATATATATTATTATATTATTATAATTTTAAATATAATATTAAATATCTCTTTTATTTATTTATACGATAGTTATAAAAGAATATTTACAAAATTTTATTAACAATTATATTTTTTATATAAGTCTCAGGAAAAATAAAGATCAAATTAATATTTAATTTTTTAAATTAATATGGCATTTATCAATAAATTGGAGGAAATAAAAACAATTTCCACTTAATAGTCATTTTTTGCATGAATATTTAGTCAAGAAAAATGTCTATGGTGAGAGTCTAGATTAAACTGTTTGTTTCTGGGTTGGCAGGTGCGGTCACTTAAAGGAATAGTGCTGGCGGTTAACTCAAAACTTATAAGATATGAGACGAATTTAATCGAGTAAGGAACGGATAGGTTCATTGTTAGAGATGTAGCTGAGTGATATGTAATTTCACGCAAAAATAACGGATTTGAAAATTATTTATTAGACCTAATATACTCTAATAAAATATTTGCAAAAATGTCTGACAATATATTAATAATAAAAATAAATTGTAGCTTATTTTATTAGTTTTTATATGTAAAACTACTATATTAACCTAATATCACTACCACTCCTCCATATATAGTATATATATACTACATATATTAAAATAAAAATAAAGAAAATAAAAAGCCATGGTTTTTTAATTTCACACCTTGACATATATAATTATTATTTATATATTAATACATGATAGAAAAAAAGTTCATAGTAATATATAATGTATATATATATATTATTTATATATATATATATATATAAAATATATTATATAATATATTATATAGGTGATATAATTATTGATAGTTTTAAAACTACATCATCATATTCACAATAATATATACAAATAGGATAAAGGAGATAATAATAAGGTAAAATATCAAATTTGAGTTATTTTGAATTCACTGGTATACATAATTTTAGTGCGGAAAAATTATATAAAAAAAATATATATAATAATAAATGGAACTAATAAAAAAAAAATTTATTAATAGAATTATAATGAATTATACATATAGATTCATATATTTATAATGTATCAAAGAATATATAAATATTTTGATAATCCCTGGTAAAAATATATTACATAGGAAAATGGTAAAAAAAAAAATATAAAATATAAATATTATTGTTAATATAATTATAGTAATATGATTAGTAGAGCTATTAGAGATACTTATTATTATTTGGTATAACTTATATTTATTTATAATATAAAAATTTCTATAATTAAATTATTTGCTTTTTATTTTTTATAATAAACTTGGTTTAGACAATTTCTGCTCGCGCCGCGCCGCACCGAGACGCACCGCACCGCTCCGCAACTCGCTGTGGGTTCGGAGGTCTTTCGTCGCCACGGGGCAACTTTACCCGGGGCACCACGCGGACCTACAGGCATACGGCGTCACACATATTCCCTCCCTCCGGGCAGCGCGTATCCTCCCCAACGAGCGTCATTCTCTCGATAATTGAGGGTTCGCGGTTTCCAATCCGCCCTCCCCTACGCACCGGCTCTTGGTTGAGTCGAGTAGACGGACATCAAACACTGCTTGCCATCGGCATCGGGCCCACCCTACGACATCTCGCCCGGGTGGATGAAAAGACCGAACCACAGTTAACAAAAAAACCGCACTGCAACACAAAATTATTGTACGAGGTACTAAATATACATGTCCACACGCAACCGCACCTGCACCGACAATATAAAAAAAAAAATAGGGCCAAATTATATATATTTTATTTTTATTTTAATTTATTTTTTTTTTATACATTTCCCTAACTAAAATTTACCAAGGATCCAAACGTATTCTTTTTTATAATGGAGATTGACTTTCGATGAGATTTTAATAATTTTATTTTTTTTATTTTTTTAATAAATATTTATTTTTACATTTTTTTTATTATATATATATAAAATTTACTTATATATAATATATATAATATATTATATATATATATATACTATTATTATATATACTTATATATATAAAGGTAATAATTCCTCACAAAGACAAGTTGTTCGCGGTTTTACAGTGCGTTATTAGTTCCCTTGCATACAGTATGGGCCGGAGTTTTGTTGGGCAGGCATATAGTCCTCTACGTAAAGGATTTTTATAAAAAGCACCCACAAAATTAAATACCATGGAATATACAATAAATAAATTGAAATTTAATATTTATTTTTAATATTTATTGATAAATTAAATTTTTTTTAAAAAAATGGTCATCAATTTCCTATCAGGTATACTGCTAAATTATATTAATAACATTTTAAAGATCAATTTTATTCATCTTAGCGATAATATCATTAATATTATATAATATTTATTTTTTCTAATTAAGAGGATCTATTTTGACAGGTAGGATTTTCGTTAATTGTGAGTATCCTACTACAAGAAGCCAATAATTATAATGCTTTCATAGAATCAATCAACTTAGAGGTTTGTATATATGAGCAATCGATAAAAGTTAAAAACCTTATTTTCTTATTATACTATTGTATCTTATTTGTATTGGTGTTTGGAGGCCATTTTGTGTGCCGAGCTTGACATTTACGGTACAATATCTCTCTATACACAAGAGAATATTCACCGTTATCTATTAAATAATTTAACCCCCATACTTCCGCTAAACTGCGTTTCTCTCATGTGACCACAGCAACTCCCAAACAACGATAAAAAATACAAAATTTATATTTCACTTAATAATTATTATTACTTAGGGAGAAATGTATTTGCATTATAGGATGCTGAAAGAGGGATATATATATACTTTTATTTCAAGCGATATCAGTTTCTCTTACAAGCATTAAAATAAGTAATGAAAGACCCATTATTTTATTTAATTTCATAGTAATTTAGGTGTAATGGCTAAATGAGTATTAATATAAAATTAGGAATCGGATATAACTGAATTTTGATCTAAAGTTATGATTAGTAGATCGGTAAGGCATAGTAAAAATAAAATATGCTTTTATTTACGATTTAGTACATTTTTAATAGAGGCAATAAAAAGTTTATTTTTAAATTAGGAAGCTGCAATACGGTAGAAATTAGAATTTAATTTATTAATAAAAAGTATGGAGCGGATGATTCTTAGTTTAACCTTCGGAAAAATAATTTAACAAAGAAGATGACCGGAATGCGCCTATGTACTGTGAAATTTGTGGGTTTCTATATATTCCAGATTAGAAAAGAGGAGAAATAAAAACCATAAATTAAATATAAAAAGGTCTGGAAGCGTTTTCTTTGTTCTATTCACTATATATATAATATAATAGAGAGATAGAAGATAGAGATAGAAAAGAGATCAGAGATGAAGATAGTGAATAGAGATATATATATAGAGATGACAGAGATCAGATATATAGGAGAGTATAGGAGAGATCGATATAATGAGATATAGTAATGTAGGTATTAATATCTATATATATATATATATATATAACTATAATTTATTACTATATATCATTTATAAGTCTAGAGCCCCCACCTTCTCTCCGGGCAGACTGGGGGGTTAGGTGGCGATTGCAGGCACTGGGAGCCAAAAAGTAGTAGAAGAATATGACGCAAGTCAAGAAAGGAAAGTCCAGTGTAAGCCTTAACAGAAGCCGAAGGAAAAAAGCTCAGATTGGGCCGAGCTCTCTATTATATCCTTTGCACGGGAGAGCCACACTGGCAGTCACAAAAAATCACCACTAACAGTCATATAAGGTGTTACGCAGCACGGTAAAGATTTTAACAGTCGTGGAGTACTCTTTCTAAATAGCATGGCTTCGTTCTATTTGTAAGGTTGAAGATCAACCCTTCGCCTTACCCCCAGAGATGTGGCAACATACCAAGGTCCGAGTCTAGGGTTTAACATCACATAAAACAACTGCAAGGTAGATAGGCACCATCCTCCCTCATGATGAAACTGTGTTGTACACATGCTAACGGGACTATTTAAACGAAAATGCTACTCTTAAACTTGTATGATCTTATGCATTGATATTCTTGCTCGTCCTACATTTATCTATGTTAATTCACTCTATCTATTCAATGGACATTCACCTTATTACCTGAACCTGAATTGCCAGCTTTTTTTCTTGTTCATCGGGATACGGTTTTCTCGAGCCGTTATCCGAACTTATGCACAGTGCAAAAGCGTATCTTTCACAAAGGAGGGTGTAGTATTAATACTTGACTCTTGCCGAAGACCAACTGGCTCGTCAAAAATCTCGAGCCCCTGGATCATCCCATGGAGCCCTTCGACAATGAGCCGAAACAGTATAGCTCGAATTCTCTAAAATATACTTTCATTTATTAGTCATGGTTATAACAAGTTAGAAAAATACTACTTTTTCTTTAACTAGCCACGACCACAACTTCTAATGGCATTCATCTTCCATTTTTAAACTTCAATTCCTCTTCTACCAGGTCCTAACAACGGCTAGTTTAAATTATTTTGGGTCCATTAGCGTCGTGTGGGAAACTCGTACGGGTTGAGGGGCGTAAGCTTTTATGATCCATGTGTCTCGCTTTATTATTGGGTTTACAACGGTACTTTTACAATTTCAAAGCGCTAGGTTACAGCTATGTAGTTTTTCAAAAGATTTAGTTGATAGTTTATGATTACTTCACAGGAGGATTTATAGGAGTTTAGTAAAAACTCGTCGTAATCATCATGGTTAGAGCCCGAGTTAGAGGTAAACGCAAGGAATTTTAGATCCTTTGGTACTAAATCCCACCCAAGGGGGTATTTTATTATTTTGTGTCCATATCCATATTCCTAACATTTAACAGCATTTTCTGTAATAACTTAAACATGTATTTGTTTTGTCCCGGTTTTCCATCTTGGTGAGATTCATTAATTCGCTATATTATCCGCGAATTCTTCACTTATTGAATGTATGCTTTTCAATTCCTAATGAGAGATTGTTAATCGTATCACTAGGGAATTATTATATTTATTTAAAAACACTTCTAGATCACACAGTCTTTAACATCTGACATATTATATTCCAAGGTGGCTCACCAAGGTCTTCACAAAGAGGTCATAGAAAGCGTAAATTGCTAACATACGTATGTGTGGGTGGAGAGATTTTCATTTGTTACCTAATACTACTATCGAAAATCTTTATTAATTATTATACCCATAAATACCCAATATTCCGCGTATTGAATACAGCTAATATTTACAGAATCAATAATAATAAGGTAATAAATGATAAGCTTATCACCGGTTTGAATATATGGAGAGAGTATATATATATTATATAATATATTTATAAATTATATATTTAATTTTATATTAATATATTTATATATATATATATATATTATATTTATATTATATATAATATAATAATTAATATTATATATATTAATATATATATTATATTAATTTAATTAATATATATATATATTAAATATATTAGCCATAACTAATATAATAGGATAGATTATCCCGTGACATGATTAATTATATCGAATAAACTTAGAAAAGGGTACCATTTTATATATATTTTGAAGTGCCTCCCATGTTATCGGCTTGGTCACACTAACGAGCCGCTACTCGTGTAGCGATAGGGGCATAATTACATTATGGAAATGGCAAAAAAAAAAATCTAACTATTTTTTTTTTTTATATTTATTTTTATATTTATCCAAAATTAAACGAAAGGTTAAGAAGATAAAACTATAACATATATTAGAAAAATCAGCTGGAGGAGTATAAAATTCTTTTAGGGGGCTTGAGCGAATACGGTGTAGGTTATCAGAGGGGGTGAGAACGTTCCATATCCATACCGTATGAGGGTGAGGTAGTCAGGAAGGAACCTCCGTGACGACATATATATATATATATATATATACCCATAAATCTAAGTAATGAAGCGGGTGAGGTTATCACGTGAGGCGATAACCCTCTATACCGAGGGTGGAGAATAGTCTCTAATATAAACCTACCGTATATATCGTCCTCACCAGGGCCGAGAGTAATACCCCGATCCTTTATATTGCAATCTTTCGTAGTTTCCTAGGTTTTATCTTTTTATTTTATTTGTATTACAAAAAAACAACCAGAAAACATCATTATTCTTCAGCTATACATATTTCATAAGCTCGTCAGATGTGGTTGGCTTGTTGAGTGGTCTGAATTGAAGTTTTTTAATCAAGGAGCTTTTATCTTCCATCACCATTCACTTTAATCGTAGTGTAGGAAATGATCATAAAATGGAACAAGATATTAAAAAAAAAGAGTAGAAGCTGATCTTGTTACGAAGCATATTATTGTCTCATCACTAAGCAAATATCGTCATAGAAGACGTTTGTGAATTTTTACATTTTCTACTTATTACTTGGAAATTTTTCTGTTTCTTGGTGATTTGAATTATCACCATAAGAGAAAAGTGTTATCTGTCATATTTATATTTTTTCTGAGAGGATTATAGTTGCTCGGTCGTTAAATCTTCATTTCTCTTATCATGATTTCAGAAAAAATGATTAATAGAGATGCTTGTATCTCGATATAACCGTAATAGAGAATCAAGACAAGAGGTTGTGATACTTTATACTACAATATATATATAAATGTTATATAAGCAAAATTTATTTATTTATTATCACGATCACGAATAATAATAATTTCTTATTTCTACAAGTAGATAACATGGTATCAATATATCTATTACTGTTAGCTTACCTTACTTTATTAACCTCTACTGTCCTTTCTGTACATTTATTCCATAAATTAATAAAATTAACTCTTTAACTTTTGCTTTTCTTATCTACCTCTATCTTTATTTGCCTCTAGTTTTAGTATATTTTTAGTTTCTATCGATTACTACATATAACTATGACCGTTTGAGGTATATCTTCGCTTAAGGGTGGTGTCTCTTTACTATGCCACATAAGACTATGACACCGGTTCTATCTAGCCCCTCAATTATAAGAGGATTGGTAATTTAGAAATCCCTTTATATTTGAACCTAATTTTCGCTCTTCTATATTCAACCCAATAAGTAAATATACACTCGCAATGAAAGTATAAAAGTAGCTAAAAAAGTCCCTCTGAATGTTTCGCGAATACAACTGCTACTTCCCCTTTTGTAAGGGCGAATTTCGGCTCAGACGCTCACGCAGCCTTTTCCAGTGCGTTCCTCTTTCATAAACCATATTAGCACACTATTACTTAGACGTCTTACGTTTGTGGTCATAAATTATATTGTGTGAGATCGAATTCAATTCGCTCTAGCCCTTTCAACTTGAAATGTGTATGTTTACTTTTTGCTTGGTTCCAGTGGTGCGGAGAGGAGGAAGTTTCTTGTGAGGACGAAAGAGTAACTCTCTCTAGTTTGAATTTATGTTCTTCTGATTCCTTATTGTAAGTTATATAAGACACAGACGTCAGAGTTATCATGGTTCTTGTCAAAAACGTGACGCGGTAATTCTCCTTAGGTTTTATGATTACTTACATTATACATTTAACCGACTTTGGCTTAGATAAATTTTCACACTCTGCTGGTATCTCTTAGCTCTAGCCTACGGAACTAAATTTAATTTTTTGTATTAATACATATAAAATATTAAACATATAAATTTTCTCAGAAATTCATCATAATAATAATGTGATTTGCTCTACTTTCTGTCGTGCGGTATAATTACTATTCGGTTTCACGAAAGTATTTGTTTATAGCTGTATAAATATATAACAACGATATAAAAAAAATTAACGCCGTATATCATAATCTTCACCATATGCATACATATTTAGTGGGCAAACTTTACAATTCGCGCACAAACATATAAACATATCATTGCAGCGCGATAAATCATATCTCTTAACTATAACTACTAAATACATAAAGTTTATATGTACTTTCTATCATATTGCGTATTGTCCAGATTATCCACTACCTCAGATAGAGAGAGTAGAGTAAGAGGCAATATCATATAACAAACTCGAATACGGTCAACACAAAATTTATTATCCATTAAATCTTTTTGAGTATATCTTCAACATATCGAGCCCACTATTGGGTTTACATCCGCCAAGACTCAAACCCCATCCCATAACAAATATTTGCTTGAATATATAACCCAAGTAACCATTATAGTATCAGGCTTTCATCGTAGCAAAATAACGAGCCTTGCCATTCAAACACAAAGTTCGTCTTATCATTAATCCGTTAGATATAAACAAACGCGCATACGAACATTTTAAATGCATTAAAATTTTCAAATAATGTTTCCTAGACATAGATACTAACGTATTCGGATATTACAATTGTACTTTTAGGTTTCCACCAAGTTTATAGGGCTCACTTTGTCTATGGAACCTGTTAGTCCTATTAGAATGAGGTGTATAAATGCACAGTCTGTGCTTAAAATGCATCGCTATTAATCACATTCGTAATTGAGATCAAATATTGGGTGCGACGGGTGTAATTCCTAGTTTTCACTAAGCCTGGTGTAGTCTAGTTGATAAAGAAACAATTTGGGCTATTCACTCTATATGTCACTATAGACGAATTTGCTTTGAAAT